>ONZP01000077.1:0-109082 GCA_900312805.1 Fusarium torulosum | reverse complement strand
GGTTGGTTCCGGGGGCGGGGCCGTGGATGGGGGTCAATCAGCTGTCAATGAAAAAGGAACCCATTTATGCAACACCCTCTTCTTTCACTGTGATGTCTGGTGCAGCCTCCGTTTTGGTTACTGCACCGTTTTGAGCCTCCAACTTTATCCCTTCCGCTTTGAGCTTACGTCCTGCAGACACCTTTGCTCGATCTGCCGCTTTGCATAGTCCTTCGAGCCCAAGATCGCATTCGCCGCATTTGCGGCCAACTGGAAGACATACAGACTGGCCCAATCCCACAAGAAGATGGTTGATCTCGTGCCATCGGTCTTGTGGAAGCCATGATTGAAGTGTCGTGCGTGTCTCCTCTGGGTTTTTAGTTTTGTGCCAGCCCCAGAGGTTCGTGATACGATGGACATGTACATCAACACCAATTCCCAGTGTTTTGCCCCAGGCCACTGACAAGCAGAGGAATGCCATCTTTGGTCCCACGCCTGGTAGCGATACGAGGCCTTCGAGCGTGTCAGGGATGTCGCCGTCCCATTTATCGCGGAGTATTTCAGCCGCTTGCTTGATATACCTAACACCATGTCAGCCAAATCTCGATCGGTCCAGGCATACCGATCGGGCAACACAAACTTAGTCTTATTGTTGTGAAAGCCCACCGCCCAGATAAACTCGTTCAAAAGTTTGGGGTCGATCGCCAGTATGTTATTTAGGTTCAATCCCGGGGGCGCTCCAGGCTGAAACGGTGGCAGCTCAGTTTGCATCTTCCTCATGACAACGGCGTTTACCGTATCCTTGGTTTGACTCGACAGCATGAGCGCCACCAATGTATGGAATCTTTGGTCTTTCGGTGATGCGCTTTGATCGGCCAGCCGTTCGCATCCCATGGTGTCAACAGCTGCACCATATGCTCGCCCACCAGGCGCCCGCATCTTTCTCACAGTATCGTAGATCGCCTCCCAATCCGATGGAGGTTCTATCTTGGTTGTACCTGTTGTCGCATCGACGGCTTTACGGGCGGGTTTGCGAACACGGCGCGCCTTTGCTGGTGGCGATGGAATGGCATCGAGGGCATCGTCGACCAATTCGGACTTTACGGCTTGAGGCGATGTTGAAACTTCAGTCTTTGTTACGACTCGTCTTCGCTTCCGAGCAGGGCCTCCAATATCTTCAATATCGCCGAGCGTCGGTTTGGACTCTTCTGGGGAGACAAATGCGAATTTGGCAAGTGCAGATCTAGTAACTCGTCTCGGTGGTGAAGTAGATTCTGTAATGCGATCAAATAGTTTAGAATTATCTTTTGATATCCGTGATGAGCGCATCTCGTCGATTGACCAATATTTCAATTGTTGAAGCTGGATCAATTTATTTCAGTCGCGTCTCGTCATGGAACCCCTTAGGCAAATGACATTCAGCTAATTGCCAAAGTCTCCACTCTAGCGAATCGGCGAACAGAGTGGAGATACCCCGGATTTCAGTCTGGGCAAGTTCATTCTCATTACACTATTATGGAAGTAATAGTAGTCTAGCTACAATTTGAACTATTACAGCTGGATGTTATATGCTTGTGATGGATATATATTCCATAATCGTAGTAAGATGTATTTTTGGGAAAGGTAATTGGATATGAAGCTCAATTGATTGCCTTGGTCAAGTATCATGGCCATCAGGGTTCCGTGCTATCGTCCGTGTATGGGGATACCAGGAACAGATAGAAATGGGGCCCTGCTTAGCTCACTGCAGTCAACAATTGAGAGTATTTATCAATATAAGGAGATAGCAGTTATTAATACCAACTTATTGTCAGTTGTCCATACTTCTCCTAATCTCATTTCCTTTTGTTGTGTCACACAAGCCCATGCAAAGTTCAGCTTCAGTCAACCTCACCCAAACCTCCCAGTGAATATCAGTGGAGTGAGAGGTACGCATCATGAGTAGCACTGTATCAATTACACAGGGCAATTGTTGGACTGTCTATCAAGGTACTCGATCCTAGCACGTATTAAAGGCAGAACCCCATGGTCAGGAAACCACTTTTGTCGTTCAACATAAAAATTTGATTATTGTTCATCTATACTACATTTTGGGTCATTAAATCTTGGGATCGGTCTTTTGCATATCGACAACAGCACGGATGCAGTCACCCTGCTTCATTGTCTCAAAGGCACTGTTGATCTCGCTGAGGTTATTGCGGTGTGTGATGAACTCATCAACCTTGAGGGCGCCCTTCTTGTAGTCGGCGACGAGGTCGTTCAGCTGAGAGCGACCCTTGACACCACCAAAAGCACATCCTCTCCACACCCGGCCAGTAACAAGCTGGAATGCTATACAAACAGTTAGTAATGAATTTCTAGAGGACTTGGTGTTCAACTTACGTCGAGTGGAAATCTCTTGGCCAGCGGCAGCAACACCGATAACGATACTCTCACCCCAACCCTTGTGGCAAGCCTCGAGGGCAGCACGCATGACACCGACGTTGCCAGTGCAGTCGAAGGTGTAGTCGCAGCCACCATCAGTCATCTCAATAAGTTTGTCCTGGATGGACTGGTCACCAAGCTCGGTGGGGTTGACAAAGTCAGTAGCACCAAACTTATCACCCCAAGCCTTCTTGGATGGGTTGACATCGACAACGATGATCTTGCCAGCCTTGCGGGCGGCAGCACCCTGAACGACTGAGAGACCGACACAGCCGGCACCGAAGACAGCAACGTTGTCACCCTCCTGGACGTTGGCGGTGATGGTGGCAGCGCCGTAACCGGTGGTGATACCGCAGCCGAGCAGGCAAGTTCGGTCCATAGGAGCATCGTGCTCAATGGCAACGACGGAGATGTCGGCAACGACAGTGTATTGGGAGAAGGTGGAGCAGCCCATGAAGTGAAGCAGATCCTTGCCCTTGGCCTTGAATCGAGAGGTGCCGTCGGGCATCAGACCCTTGCCTTGGGTGGCTCGAATCTTTCCGCAGAGGTTAGTCTTTCCGGACTTGCAGAACTTGCACTCCTTGCATTCGGGTGTGCTGTTGGAAATCGTATTAGCTCATGCGGCAATGCTATAAGTTGGTATTGAAACGTACTAGAGAGCGACGACATGGTCACCAGGCTTGACGTTGGTGACACCGTCACCAACAGACTCGACGATACCAGCACCCTCGTGTCCGAGGACAATGGGGAAAGCACCCTCAGGGTCCTTACCAGAGAGAGTGTAGGCATCTAGAAAGCCATCAGCCATGCGTTCGTGAGCTTATTCTCACAGCTGATAGCTATGAGAGCCCGATGACGTTGGAGAGCATACCTGTGTGGCAAACACCAGTGTAGTAGATCTGGATACGGACCTCGTTGGCCTTGGGAGGAGCAACCTCAATGTCCTCAATGGATAGAGGCTTGCCAGCCTCCCAGGCGACAGCGGCCTTACAGGTGATGGTCTGGCTATTGCATCAGCAGGATGTTCTCTTGAACCTCCTCATTGGCAGCGGGGCATTGAGATGATGAGGGGTAGTAGAAGCTCGCGAGTACGACATACCTTTCCTACGGTAGACATTATGTTTGTATAGAGAATAAAAGAAGGAGTAGTATGACAGACAAACAATTCTGAGGGGTTGATGGACTGTCAGAGGTTAAATGGAAGGCCGCCCGCTTTGACGAAGCTGTTTGTTTATGTATGTAGCACGCATAGAATCAGTAGGAAACCCCGTCCACATCTGCCAGATCCCGATCACCGAGCAACTCCGGCGAGTTGCAATGTACCCCGCAATTGGAGCTCAAATCCACAATTCGCACCCTGAGATAGGAAACCTGATGCGGCTTCGGGAGCGCAATCCGCTTTCATTGGGCGTTTGACGCGTTTTACGTGAGAACATCGCGCAGGGAGGTTGGCCAAGCGTGCCAAGGCGGCGGGGCATTGGTGTGAAGGGCTCCAAGATGTATTTGCCCATAGATAGCCAAACCGCCCCTAGGACGGACTGACAGGATGCTGAGGAGACACAAAAGCGGGGGTCTTTCATCATTTCTTCGGCAGATGAAACCGATCCGGCCGACGGCCGTGGATGAGAAGCCGACCAGTGACTCAAGGACGATTGCGAGAGTCTTTCACGGGGTCGGAAGGTGTTCCGTACAACGCCGTGCCCACATTGGATAAGCCTGTTATTGATGGTTGTGAAGGTCTTTGAAGGTGCGGTTTAAGTAGTTTCAGTTCCGAGCCTTTCATGAATAAGACAAGATAGATATCCATGCGTTTATAATTCCTGGATTCAATACAGACCCTCTGAATATTCAGAGCGGGTAAGCCAACCCCACCGTCGATAATACTATCTCATAAGATCCCGGCCCAGCTATCACGGAGTTGACATCGAGAGATTCACACTGATTGCTGTGGTATTAGTTACTAAAAATTGTCCCATGTTGACGCTCAACCACCAGATCAAGTCCTTCGCTCATAGCAATATCGCAAAGAACGTCCATAATCACCGCCCCCCGGAACCAAGGACAAGTAATTTCGGACAACTCAGACAACGTATAGTAGAAGTGTTGCTTTGCGATGTAAAGACAACAATGATTCTTTTGCCAAGTATATGAAAGAATTGGTTGTTCAGTATTTAGGTAGAACCCAATGCTAGCCCGTGCATGGATCGCGTGTCGGATAAACTGCGGTTGACCGTGTTACCCATCGCGATAGCTCCAAAAAATATCCCAACCGCGTTGAGCTTGAGCAAACTGGAGCTTGTAAATCAACATCACATCAACAATTACCATCCATCCCATCGCGAAATACCATCATCGTATGCGAAAACAGCACAGACATACTCTGAAGTAGTGACGAAACTTGCTATATCGACGCGCCGACTCGGCCATCCCGAATTCGAGGCCTGAGAAGCTCTCGACCTAGCTCTTCTACATCATGGCGCATCGATTTATTATTGACTCTAGCCCGCCTGGCAGTCCAGCACCAGCAACTCCGGATAAGGGTGGGCGTGGTCATGGTTTTTCTTTTCTCGCCGAAAATCCTTCAACAACACCAGCTGGACCACCACCGCCGTCTTCAGCCGCTTCCTTCACACCTGCTGGCGCACCCTCAGTTTCGTACATGGGAAGCTCTTTGTTGCATGGGATGACCGACACCAAGCCTCTCAGTTTTGGAGTATCCAACAATGCCAACTCGGGAAAGAACCTTTTCGGCAACACAAATGCCCCGAACAATCCGCTCGGTCGGTCGATAAGAGGAAGACAGCCTTCAGGATTGAGTAGACAATTTAGCGCCGCCGATGAGGAAGAGGAGGATGATGATGACCAAGAAGAGATGGAACTTCCGCCCCCTAGAGGCAGCCTTTTTCGCATGTCAGCTATTCCCGACGATCGCGACGAAAATAACGAAGTTGATGCTGAGATCGAACGATACATCGACCAAGACATAGGTCGCCACGTTCGAGAGGAGGAAGAGGAGTACGAGGAAGATGAGCATATTTTTGACCGCGAAACCTCCGACGAGCCTGATATGTTCCTTAACATGAGACATGACGATCGAGCTTATGGCCAGCCAATGATTGGTGACGAGTCTGATCTCTTGATGCTGAACACCCCAGCAGCGACGAAACGAGTGCGCAGGGAAGCAGAAAGCATTTTCAGACAAACTTCAGCCCACCTTGGTGTGTCAGGTCGTCAGGAGGGTTTCCAATTCGCATCTATCGCCAAGAACATGTACAATCAGCACGAGCCTGCAACAATTGTCGAGCCCGCAGACATGATTCTTGATACTGAGGAGCTTGTATGTCGACTTTACGAGGACGGAGTTGGACCTGAAGAAGATATTGAAAAGCTGGACAACTCCCTGTCCAACATCACATTCCGCCTCACGGAACTATGGAACAGAACCGTAGATGGTCTACCACAGCCTGAGGGAGAGGATTTTGCATCAGTTGGTCCCGGAATGAATGCCGAGGCATTCGAAAAGGCTGCCTATGTCGCACAACTAATACTACGCATGCATCACACTCGTTTCGACACCAACACCGACGAGGAGAAAACACCACCTCTGCCCGAAATCCTGTTCGACTGGATGCAGACCAGCCATAACCTTTACCCTGACCAAGTGCGCGAGATCAGCCGTCATAGCCCTAGCCCTGCGTGCCACACCATGTTCTGGCAGACTGTTCGATGCTCTTTGCTTCGTGGAGATGTCAGCAGTGCGTCCCATCTCTTGAGAGAGGCTGGTTGGGAAAACGTTCGTCGAGGACCTCGAGGTGATTACGCATACACCGGCAAGGCTCTTGAGAATGTGCGACGATTTGCCGCCGCTGTGTGTGAAGTCCTGGACCAAAGTCCCGCCGCGAGATCGGAATGGGAGATTTGGAACAGCAACTGGACACTTTTCCGGATTCAAGCTCGCGGGTCTCTCAACCGAATGACCTTGTTTGCCGAAGGAAAGGAGCAGGATGTACAAAATCTGCTAGACGACGAGTTCGCTCCCCCACAATCGCTTTCCACAATGGCCCGAAAAGCGTCGAGCCAGATTCCTTGGGATATCTACGAAAACCTGCAGACAGTATACGGTATTATACTAGGAAACCATGAAGCGATCATGGAAGTAGCCCAGGATTGGTGCGAGGCAACAGTAGGTCTCTTCGGATGGTGGGATGATGGAAATCAACGTCACAAGGCGTTTAGACTTTCACAATCACAAGCCCTACGAGCATCATCGCGTTTTGCTGGCTCAGAAGATTACTTTGATCGACTAGCGACCGCCTTCCACATGGTCATCGAATCAGACCTCAACCCCAATGTCATGAATCCCGTTGAGGTCGCAGTGGCCTCTGCCTTCGAGGGCAACGTTAATGCCGTGCTGGGATTCTTGAGAATATGGTCATTGCCTCTGGCATGTACTGTTGCGGAGATTGCGTCGCTGGGCGAGTGGCTACCTGCTCCTGATGCTTACGCTCTCTTGCCCACTGATAGTCTCGATATGGATGATCTAGCGCTACTGGGCGTGAGTCAACCAGGACCTGATGAAAAGGAAGGCATCAAAGACACAACCCTTGTCCTGTACGCTAGGGAACTGGCAGGCATAGAACAACTGTCACCAGAGCGCGATGGCTGGGAAATGGCCATTCAAGTATTGGGTCGAATGGATTCACCCGAGAAGTCTGAGGAGACGGTTGGGGAGCTTCTCCGTGACCTTCTTGCTACTTTAGACGAGAACTCGGGTCGAACTGTGGATAAGATTTGGGCGATACTGAACGATCTCGGCATGATTAACTTCGCCGAGGAAACAGCAGAGGTATGAAACCTGAGAACATGATAAAGAGCCAAGCTAACTTCAAACAGACATTCGCAGAGATCCTTTCCAAGGAGTCCCATCGCTACGGCGAGGCTCTCTGGTACTATGCACTCTCTCACCGATCAGATAAGGTCCGTGAGGTGCTGAATCTGCTCATGTCTTACTCGCTTGTTCAGTCCACAGTATATCCCGCTGAGAATGATCTTGATCAGGAACTCAAGGACTTGCTACGAAAGCGAACAGAAACGCTTGAGAAGCGAGCCAAGCAGGATCTGGAGGCAGCTCAACTACTTGGTCGTATGCTTAGTGGTTACGCCACGCTACGCAAATTTTATGAGCTGCGAGATGCTGAAGATTTAGACAGCATCTCTCCTACAAAGGCGCTCAAGCTCAAGAAGCAAGCAGCATCCGCACTTGTGGCCGTCATTTCCAGTTCCGATGACAATATCCGTGGCGGACTATACGATGACACTCGAGATGCGGTTGTTAGTGAGGATTTCTTACTAGCCCTGCTGGGAGAGGCCACTGTCTTTATCAACCAGTCACCGGCAGTTGTCACACTATCTCAAATCGACACTTTACTCAAGGCCATTGAGGATATACAAACAGTTGGTGGCCGAGTCTACTCTGCATGCGATGACTTCTTCAATCTTGTCTTGGCATCTGCACAGGGACTGAAGGGTTCTACACCACAAGATCTTATGGCCAAGTCAACAGCTTCTATGGGTGGGAGCTACATGATGACCGGAAGCTCCGTGTTGGTAAACCACCTTCACAAGTCCATTTCAGCCGGAGCAAAGGTCAATAGGGGATGGGACTGGAGGAAGGGCTGGCTCGCTACAAGCAAGGGGGAGGACGTTCTTCGGAAATTACGATTAGGGTTGGCAAAGGATCTGGCTGCGCTGTGGCTAGAAGACGCCGACGGAGTCGTCGCGTACTAGAAGGCATGTATTTGAACAAGAATGACGGTCGATTGTTTTGATAGACGAGGTTGGTCAGGGCGAACGGATGGCGCCCTCTGGTAATATAAGCAATGAGCAAACTGTAATTAATGGTGTAAACTTCTGAAAATAACGAGATCTATATGCTTGATGATATAAACTTTGACTGTTGAAGCGTTGGTTCATAGCTTAACGCTCCCATGCTCCGGCCGGTTTTCGGATGTGGGGGCTCCACATCCCCGGATCTGAGTTTCTCACACCAATCGGCTCCCGTCAATTACAATTGACTCAAAAATTCGGCCCCGACTTCGCCCCACCAAAGAACTTAACTTGGAGAATAACATCTTCTTAACCAAGGAGACGAAAAAGAGTCATCTTTCATCGCTACCGTGTATAGCCCAACATGGTTTCAATGGAGGTCGCCAACCGCTCTGGCGGTGCCATGACGGTAAGTAACGGACTAAACCCTATTCCTACATCAATTGGATTCCAGCAGTGAAGAGCCATGCTTCAGTCAAGCTTCGGATTGAACATGAAAGAGGACATATAGTTCTTCCTCGAAATGAATACTGTTTACAATATATGCACTGTTACAAATTATGACATTACTCTTTTCAATTTACGAGACGGGAACTCCACAGAGAAGAAAATACCATGACTAACTCTACATTGTGTCTAGCAACTCTTGCGACGCACCGGACCCAACGCCCTTCGATCGACTACCGTCTTCTCCTCCAACAAGACCTCTAGGAAAAACTTCTCTACCGCCAAGTCTCTTCCTCCCACCTACGAGAAGCTCTACACCAAGTACACCGATGTGCGCCGAGTTCTCGGAAAGCAGCGCCTGACACTCGCCGAGAAGATCCTCTACAGCCATCTCGACAACCCCGAGGACTCTCTGCTCAACAACACCGACAATGGACGCAACATCCGCGGCAAGGCCAACCTGCGCCTCAACCCCGACCGTGTCAACATGCAGGATGCTTCTGCTCAGATGGCCATTCTTCAGTTCATGTCCTGCAACCTCGCCAAGCCTGCTATTCCCGCAAGTATTCACTGCGATCACTTGATTGTTGGCTCCAAGGGTGCTGCGGATGATCTGTTGGCTGGTATCGAGACGAACAAGGAGGTGTTTGACTTCCTTGAGTCTGCGGCGCGTAAATACGGAATGGACTTTTGGCCTCCTGGTGCTGGTATCATTCACCAGACTGTCCTTGAGAACTATGCTCTTCCTGGATTGATGATGCTTGGTACCGATTCTCACAGCCCCAACGCTGGTGGTCTCTCCACAATCACCATTGGTGTTGGTGGTGCTGATGCTGTCGAAGCTCTTGTTGGTGCCCCCTGGGAACTCAAGGCCCCCAAGGTTCTTGGTGTGAACCTGGTTGGCAAGCTGAGCAACTGGGCTTCTCCTAAGGATGTCATTCTGCGTCTTGCTGGCCACCTGACTGTTCGTGGTGGTACTGGCTCTATCATCGAGTATTTTGGTGAAGGTGTCGACAGTCTCAGCGCAACTGGCATGGCTACTATTTGTAACATGGGGTAAGTTTGACCTCCAAAGAAGAAAACCCGGCCTTTCAAATACTAACTTACTGCGCAGAGCTGAAGTCGGCGCGACTACATCCATCTTCCCCTACACCCAGGCCTCGGCTCGATATCTTGACTCGACTCGACGATCTCAGGCAAACAAGAACATCGAGGCACTCGAGAGCTTCGCCAGCAACAGTTCTAACCCCGATGCTCGATGGCAATTCAAGGCCGACGAGGGCGCTGAGTACGACGATCTTATCACTATTGATCTCTCCACCCTCGAACCTCACATTAACGGACCTTTCACTCCCGATCTGGCCACCCCTCTGTCCAAGTTCAAGGACGTCGTTAAGGAACAGGAATGGCCCGAGCTTCTCTCCGCCGGTCTCATCGGCAGCTGCACCAACAGCTCTTACGAGGACATGACCCGAGTAGAGAGCTTGCTCAAGGATGCTAAGAAGGCCGGCCTCAAGCCTGCTGCGGACTTCTATATCACCCCCGGAAGTGAGCAGATCCGTGCCACTCTCGAGCGTGATGGCACCCTCGAGACCTTCGAGGAGGCCGGCGGCATTGTTCTGTCTAACGCCTGTGGTCCCTGTATCGGTCAGTGGAAGCGGCAGGATGGTGTCGAGAAGGGAACCAGCAATGCTATCCTGACTTCGTATAACCGAAACTTCCGTGGCCGTAATGATGGTAACCCTGATACCATGAACTTCCTCGCCTCCCCTGAGATCGTTACCGCCATGGCCTTTGCCGGATCTACCACCTTCAACCCTATGACCGACAGCATCAAGACTCCTGATGGCAAGGACTTCAAGTTCTCGCCTCCCCACGGCCTCGAAGGTCCTCAAACTCCTTTCGAGTCTGGCAACGCCGAGTTGGGCGTCCTGTCACAGGCCCCTGACCCCAACACCAAGATCGCCATTTCTCCTACTTCCGAGCGTCTGGCTTTCCTCGATCCTTTTCCTGCCTTCCCCTCTTCTGACCTCTCAGGCCTCCGCGTCCTCGTCAAGGTCACCGGCAAGTGTACCACCGACACCATCTCCGCCGCTGGCCCCTGGCTTAAGTACAAGGGCCATCTGCCTAACATCAGCACCAACACCCTCAACACCGCCATCAACAAGGAGACCGGCGAGGTCAACGCCGCCTACGATCTCGACGGTTCCAAGCACACTATCCCCGAGCTGGGACAGCTCTGGAAGGACCGTGGCCAGGAGTGGCTCGTCGTTGCTGAGCACAACTACGGTGAAGGTTCAGCCCGTGAGCACGCTGCTCTGCAGCCTCGCTACCTCGGTGCCCGCGTTGTCCTGACCAAGTCATTTGCCCGTATCCACGAGACCAACCTTAAGAAGCAGGGTGTTGTGCCCCTGACCTTCGAGAACGAGGCTGACTACGACAAGATCGCTGCGGGCGACGAGGTTGCTACCGTTGGTCTTTACGAGATGCTTCAGAACGGCGGTAAGGGTGATGTGCAGCTCCGTGTTACAAAGACCTCTGGTGAAGAGGTTCTCATCCCTACCAAGCACGCCGTCACTAAGGACCAGGCCGGGTTCATCCTCGCCGGCAGTGCCCTTAACCTGCTATCCAAGGGTATATGAGCAGAGTCTCAGTTCGTATCATTATCGTTTAGTCGAGTTTCTGTCATGTCATGAAGAGAAATTTCAGAAATGTATGTGGAACGAGAAAAAAAGGGGCGTTTTTGGACGGGTAAAAATGTCCGAGCGATAGATTGTATATACCAGTAATACCAATTGTTTTTGTCCTCTCGTAATACCTGCTACCTGAGATGAGCAAAACGCACCAAGTATGCAATTTGCCTTCTTTCTTCATGTTATAACATGGCAAATTTAATGTCAAGGTCAAATTCCTCAACTTTAATGATTCCTTCACCGGTCCGTTCAAGAGCTTATCCCTGGCATCGAATTTAATGCTTCTTTTGTGTTACAAATGACAATGGTATCGTTCGCCTATGTACGCCCAATGCAATTTTCATAAACCAAGAGACTCCTCTGTAATGCTCCGTTTTATCGTATAGACTTATCAAGTATGAACAGCGTTAACATCCACTAAAGTTTTCCTTGAAAAAATGTTCAGCCTCCTTCTTGGATCTGTTAACCCGACGCTGACGCAAAGCTGCCTTTTCCTCACACTCTCGATGCCAAGCGCAGGCCTTGAGCCATGCAGGATTCTCTTTGACATATGCAGGGAGTTCTTCCTCAGGCACATCCCCAAAATCGAGGATCCGCTTGACACTCCGTGGCTCCGGAGGTTTGTACGGAGGTGCAGTTCCAGTAAGCTGAGCCTGTTGACGCTCCTTCTCCAGCTTCATTTCCACCGACTGCAGCCAGCGTTTCCTCGCCATGACCTTGCCAAACCATGCTTTTCTGCCTGGTCGTTTTCTAATTTCCTCGCATTTCTTTTTGTACCAGGCACGAGATCGCTTATGCATTCCGTGGATTGCCGGGTTCACGGGGAGATAAACTCGTTCGCCTGCGTATAGAGCCAGCCCGCGTTGGTATGCACGAGAAGATATAAGGACATTGATAGGCGGACGTAGCTTAGATTGTCGATAAATGAATGAATCGAACACATTCGGATCAAAATTGGCCAGTACTTTTTTTCTGCGAGCTTCTACCTTGGCTCGGAAGGGTGAAACTGGTTCAGTCGGTGGTACAGCTTCCTTGTCCGAAATGTCACTAACGTCGGCCATATTTACCTCATCGTCATCTGCGACGCTCAATTCGGATGGTATGTCTTTCGACAAATGTCTTTTATCCAGCGTCCCACTGCTCATTTCATGAGCCGGATGTTTGGCATTGGTCATGGGAGGGTGTATCGAATTGAGTGGTTTGATAGCATGCTCAGATGGGTTCAACAAACCTGGCGGTTGTGGCTTCAACAACCTAGGAGAAGGTTTTGGAACGATATTGTCTTCAGAATCAAGTAGCTTGGGTTTCACAGGTGTGTCGGAAGAAACTTTCGGCTGTAGAGGACGTGGCGAAAGCTTCGGCATGTTGATCATTCTGGGTATAGCAACGCCTTTAGGATCGTCTAGGCTTCTCAAGGTCAAGCATATACGCGGCAGATTCTGCGTGATCATTTCATTTGTCTGCTCAGTCATCTTTGAATTCCCCGCAGGTGGTATTCCTGTTTCTGGCCCCATGTTCGGAACAGGAGCCTGTGTATGCTTGGCCAGAACGATCTCACCTGGCCCATCCACAGTCTCTTCGGTTGCAATTTGCAGATCTACACTCGGTTGCTTTGGCATGCGCGGTGTAGACGGTGACTTTACCTGACTAGAAGTAGCACTTTTTTCAGCCCTCGTCGTACATCTGGCTAGCTTGCTCCGTGGCGACTTGTGCGTCGGTTCCACATCAGCAGCATGCTGCGCATTTCTCCATTGCGGATGAGAAGAAGTCGCTCCCGCTGCGCTGACGGGGTCTTTTTGTACAGGGGGTTGGTCGACGTCTCTTTTACCATCTGCTTTTGCGACTGGCGAGTGCGTTGCGCGAGCGCTGGTGCCTGTACTTGAGGTCTCACGAGATGGCGAATCTAAGTTCTGAGTTCGAGAAGATGGCGTAAACATCAAGCGGCCTCGAGCCCTCCTGGCAACAAAACCTCGGCCGGAAAGTCTAGGTGCCCTAGAAGGGCTCGTAAGAAAGGGACCATGGTTGGGTGTGGGCTTCTGTGGCTCGAGATACACATGCTCTGTGCAGTATCTTGAATCAGAGAACAGAACAAGATTACCACATTCAGGAGATGCGCAGCTTCCTCCTATATGAGTAGAAGAACCCATCGAGTACGGATTTAGTGGACTAAGCCGCGAAACTGATCGACCACACGCAGAGTTTCGCGACTAGGAATCATGGGACTCATGGACAAAAGTGGTCTAAGAGTTGTGTAAGCAAGATGAATATATTGCAATATGTGGATAAGCAAGCATTGAAGGAAGGGTCGAGTCAGATCTTTTCAGTTTTGAGTGGCCATCAAACTGGGCTCCTCGGCGGTTGACACCATCTCTATTCTGACCCGTCATGCTGCAGTGATAAAGCTGCTGTCTGTCGCGGCCTTTGGTCGAGATCCGTGGCAGAAACGAGGAAGAGGACTCCATGTTGCGACGGAGTAAACTCTGATGTAACCGGCCTCAGCACTCTACGAACAAAGTAAGAATGTGGGAGAGCTTTGAGCTTGAGGCACGATATGGAATGGCAAAGTTGATTGAAGCAACAATGCCATGGACGGAGTAAGAGAAGAGATGGCGCAACCAGAAGGGTTCCGTTCGGTCAGACCTTTTACCATGGGCATCATTCGACAGGTGGAGAGAGTAGGCAATAGGAAATTGTTCCGACATACCAAAGTCAGTGACCAGCCGGGGGTATTTGTTGCGCCCGGGTATATGCTGTACTCTGAAATGAATATGTAGTTGCTGTTCTGTATGTACTGTATACCTTAATATGTATGGATGGATGCAGGATGATGATGTGTTGAAGAAACTGCTTGAGCAGACAAGGGAAATCAGTGCTCGTCAGCAATGGTTGCTAGGGAAGTCGCGTCAAGCATGGGCTCCTGCAGGTTTTTGGGTAAAGGCGCCTGCTCCTTCTTCGCGCCGGCCAGAAAACAATGGAAGCAGCATTAAGAGGATGTAAGAGAAAGAGCCAGCGAGATTATCCCTAGCCGCCAGAGGCGTATGGTTGTGTTTGTTGGTTCCGCGTCTTTCATTACAGGCTGTTGCTGGCGCGCTATTGGTCCGAGCGCCTGAGGATGATGAAATGGAATGGATAGTGGCAGCACCTCCTTCCCGTTCCTGTTCAAAGTTACAGAAGCGAATGCCCTGGAAGAGTAATTGTTCCGCCCCGACCAGATCGGTCCCGTCGCCTAACCTTCCAAAGCTTAGTTCTACTAGTAAGTGTCAGATCTTAAACGACGTCTTATTTAAATGAAGATTAAATCAACGACAATTTTGTGATGGGATATTCATGTCGAGAACCTACTCAACAGTCAAGAGCACTGAAGAGAACTGCCATGCACGACAGTAGGAGTCTCACGTTGCCCCAGAAACGCATTTCTTTTCCTATATCCTATTGGGCACACCAGCCACTCTGTTGGGATACCAACTCGATTCATTCTCACAGCCTGATCTCAATCTTGACCATGCCATTAATACCAGCAAGCCTCTGATCATTATTCAAATAATACGTGAAGCTAAATAAGAATGAGCATATCATGAAAGTGATGCGCAGCTATCTTCAGCCTGGCTTGGATTTGGACCTTATTGAGTAAGGCATTGCTTTCGTATGCCATGTCTGTTAATCCAAAATGATATTTTTCACTCATTTTTCCATACGATGACAGCAGGTGGGATATTCTATTACACAGTGAACTATAAATTTTGGTCGTTAGGTTCAACGTGTACGGTCTCTTTACAGCCTTGAAGTCCTCAAGCTAGTGACGAAACCTCACTTCTCCCATATCCAACAAGCCATGCTAGCAGCCACGGAATCGGATTGAATATACTCGTCACCAAGTCAGCTATAAATTCATAAGTCAATTATGAGCATATTACAGTGTATCTGGTTATAATCACCTCCAGCTATCTTAAGGAGTATATGTATATGGATTAGGTAACCCAGCTGGCTGAAAGCCCCTCCATTCTCTGCCTAGCCTGCCCGGCCTCTAGACTCATCAGGCGCTAGCGCGGGGGGGATGGAACTCTAGCTCCCTGACGTACAGCGCCAACAACCACGTTGCGCCTCTTAAACCCAAGATATTTATCTACAGGCAGCACTCTTTTTGCTCTTTTATAAGTCGACTCGCGACACCCTTGGAAACCAATTTGTTGGTATCAATCTTCCTCAAAATTGCGCTACTGGCATGAACTTTCTCAAGTCTGCCGTGGCATCGGCCATCGCACAAGGTCCTCCGTTTCCCTACAACTTCGGCGACAAGGTTGATATCGACGAATCTATCTGGACTTTGTACAACGGCACCAAGAGGGTAACATCGATAACATAAACTGATATATGAATATTTACTAAAACTACTGAATAGGAAGATGGCTCCAACTGCAGCATCTTTTCCTTCGACATCACCGCGAACCGATCCCAGCTCCCCCTAGCCAAGAATGCTCTGAAGAAGCTCCGAACACTACGACACCCAGGCGTAATCAAGGTCCTAGATGCGGTCGAGGTACATTTACCACCCATAATTATGCACGGAGCATTGCGCTGATAGTGCCTATTAGACGGAAACATATATCTATATTGCGACCGAGCGAGTGGTGCCCCTGCGATGGCACGTTCGAAGAAAGAGCCTAAGCCCCGAGACAATAAAATGGGGTTTGCATAGCATTACGGTACGGTCTGCAATATCACCAGACGGTCTAAAACGTTCTAACTGTGCTGCAGCGCACTATAAAGTTCATTAACGAAGATGCTTCCTCCATTCACGGTAGCATCAAAGTCGGGTCGATTTATACATCAGAAAGCGGCGAGTGGAAAATGGGTGGTTTTGACGTTTTGAGCAGCCTCAAAGACGACGAGTCGATCATTTATGTGAGAACCATGCGACACATGACAAAAATCTCAAGCTAATAGTTGTGTAGACATACGGTAGCTTAGTGCCTGATGCAGGACGATACACCCCCCCTGAGTTGGCACGAGGCGGATGGGATGTCATCAAAAAGAATCCACACACGGCAGTCGACGCATTCAACCTTGGCACACTGATCTATGAGGTCTTCAACGGCGACTACAACGGAACTGATCAGGCTGGCCAGACCAAGAGCATTCCCCCTTCGATGCAATCTAGCTATAAACGCCTATGCAATGCCAACCCCAAGGCTCGTATTAGCGTGGGAGCTTTCCTTGACCAAGGCAACAGAAGCGGATCTTTCTTCGACAGTTCTCTTATCAAACTGACCGAGGGTATTGACAATCTCGATATCAAGACTCCTGATGAACGAGAAGAATTTCTAGCGTATGTCTTCAAAATTTACACCGGGTTCGATTTGCTAACACTACAATAGCGGATTGGATGAACTGAGTGACGACTTTCCAGAGGAGTTTTTCAAGTTGAAGGTGATGCCCGAGTTAATGAAGTCTGCTGAGTTTGGTGGCGGAGGACCGAGAGCTGTTTCTGTAGTGCTGAAGATTGCATGCAAACTCCCCCAGGAAGATTTCGACTCAAAAATATCTCCCTTCATTATCCGTCTCTTCGGAAATCCCGATCGAGCGATCCGCGTTTGTCTACTGGACAGTCTTCCTTTGATGATTGACCAACTATCACAAAAGATCGTCAATGACAAGATCTTCCCACAACTGGTATGACCATGATGAAGACCATTTGAGCAAAACTAACATTCATAGATCACTGGCTTCACCGACGTAACACCGGTGGTGCGAGAACAGACCCTCAAGTCTGTGCTGGTCATTATCACCAAGCTCTCAGATCGCACAATTAATGGTGATCTGCTCAAGCAGCTCGCAAGAACCGCAAATGACGAACAGCCAGGGATTCGCACAAATACGACTATCTGCTTGGGAAAGATTGCCAAACACCTGGGTACCTCATCCCGTTCAAAGGTCCTCATCGCTGCCTTTACAAGGTCGCTCAGAGATCCTTTCGTTCATGCCAGAAATGCCTCCCTAATGGCTTTGGGTGCTACCGCGGAATACTTTACCGACGAGGACAGCGCTTGCAGAATTATTCCAGTGGTTTCTCCAGCCCTAATCGACAAGGAGAAGATCATTCGTGATTCTGCTACTCGTACCATGGAGGTTTATCTTCAAAGGATCAAAAAGGCAGCTGCTTCTATGCCTGATAGTGTTCTGCCTCCTCCACAGACTACTGATGGATCAGCTCCACGGATGAGTACTCCCCAGCCGAACGAAAATACTGGGGGCGGTTGGGCAGGATGGGCAATCTCGTCCTTTACCAATAAAATATCCGCTGCTGCGGGCGAAATCCACGCAGAATCAGATTCGCGTGCTGCTTCGCCGGCGCCTGCTCCTTCACCTGGCTCTGAGCCAAAGAAACCACTGACCAGTACCGCCTCGTCTCTTCACCGTCAAGCAGTCAAGTCACCCCCAGCGACCCTGTCGCGGAACTCTTCGCATACAGCAAGTGTGGTGGCCGACTCATTCATGCCTAACGATGATAACGACGATGTTGGGGATTCGTGGGGCGACATGAACGACGACTTTGACGGCTTTGACTCCCCTGCGCAATCGTCAAAGCAACCTGCAACGACGACAGCACCTGCCGCTCCTTTCGAAGATGGAGAACCCGACTTCGCTGGCTGGCTGGCTGCCCAATCCCACAAGAAGCCCACCAAAGCCTTACCCAAGGGCTTGTCGAAGGCTTCGGCAGCCAAGAAACCCGCCGCTAAACCTGCAGCTAAACCAGTTGCTGCGAAGAAACTTGATATGAAGCCGAAGGATACAGATGACGATGATGGCTGGGGTGATGGCTGGTAATTATCGACTCAAAAGTCAGCAGGTTTCGGATGGAGGCATTCATGATATGCCAGTTTTGCCATAATCGTCTCTTAAGTTTGTTTGAGGAACAGGATACCATCCTCAAGCACTATACTAGCATATTGATAGAGGTTTACACATAATCTATTCACTGATTGTATATTCTAAGCAACTAGATATATAATACAGTCACATACACGGGTCTTGATTAGAACATGCTATTGGATCAACGAGCTTGCATTGCAGGCGAGGAGTATTTGTGTTACTCCTTTTATAAGTTTTCGTTTCGCTCCGCAACATCGCAACCAACCGTAGGATACTAAATGACATAATACTCAAACAAGAGTCTATGAAATTCAGAGGCGATATAATAGATGGCAGTCGCTTTTGAATCTCATTCATAACATTCTTTTTGATTCGTCTTATTTACACCTCCGATTACTATCACTCACCTCGGTGAGCGATAAGCCCCGCTAAGCTCACCTTGATTTTTATTTTTCCCCACCACACCCATCCACCTTCAACTTCCCTCCTCCAACCTTTCATCACAACCACCACCAAACACCCAAACTCAATATCCCTCTCACGCAATGGCCCAAGGCATAGTTAAAAACCTCGGGCGACCAACCGCCGCCAAAGTCACCCACTCCAAGCGCCAAGCATCAAAGGTGCACAAGCCCAAGACGACAAAGGCCAGCATCGACAAAGTGCACAAGAAGTTCACAAGCGGCTTGACGGCGCGCACGGAGGCACTCCTTGGCGAACGCGCTGGACATCTCGAGCTGCTCGGGCAGAAGAAGAAAAAGGCTGATAAGAAGACGGATAACAAGAGGCCCGACAAGAGAACGGCGCATAAGGGTGGATCGAAGAAATTTGGTTAGGATGTGTTATGGGGAGGAATATCCGTGGCGGCGGGACGACGACGATCGATTTTTCTGGGAGTTCGATTTCTATTTTTCAAAACACAAATACACAGCGACGATGGCCTTGACAGCTAGGGTATAAATACCAAATCTACCCTTTTTCCTTCCGACAAGGAGTGGCCGAGTGGGATTCTACCTACATCCTACAAACCTTCCTAAAACCCGCTATCCTAAAATTCTCTCCTTGCTCGGCCACTCTTCGTCTTTTTGGTGGTCAGGAGTTCGAAACCAACCTCTGCTGTTTATTTTTTGGGTTATGCTGCAGCGGCATGCTGTCAGTAGGGCATATATACCAAAAGTTGCTTCCCTATCGACGAAGAGTGGCCGAGTGGTATTCTACCTAAAACCTATGAACCTAAAATCTCTCCAGTCCGCTCCTAATATCTCTCTCCCACTCGGCCACTCGTTATTTTTGCAGTTCGCGGGTTCGAGAGCTGCAGCTGCAACATTTCAACCTTTTTGGAGTCCTCATAGACCGGCAGTACAGTCATATATACCAATTTTACGAATTTCTCCAACGAAGAGTGGTCGAGTGGGATAATCATCCTAAGTACTTATGAATCTTAAAACTCTTCAAATCCACCCATATGACTTCTCTCACCCTGTTCGTCACTCCTCGTCTCTTGGCTATGAGTTCGAGAATTTGAGATCATTTCTGAGACTATCGTACTACGATTATGAGCATCATGGTCAACTCGACGTTGCCTAGCAATATTAACGCTTAATTTACATATATATGCTATTATAACTTCGCAACGCGACTGTTCCACTGTAGTTTCTCTTAACATTTCTCAATATCGAACTCTTTACCCTCAGCCACATGGGTGAGGATAGAAGTCACCACCTTGAAATCCTTGGCAACGTCTACCATCCAGTTGGATATAGCCACGCGCACAGCCTTCTCGCCCTTCCAGCTTGTACCGCTCACATACATCTGTCTCGTGTCGTTGATCTTCTGTACCAACTGATCGTTCAGCTTAGGGTCCTTGGCACGGAACAAGACAATCATGAAAACCTCATCCAAGCCAGCTCCATCGTCAGGGAGCAGGTCATAGTGCTCCGAGTCCCGGAGGAAAGCGGCCAGTTGACGGGACAAGGCGGTTACATTGCCCAATAGACTTGCCATTCCTGGCCGGCCTTCACTGAGGAGGACGGCGTATGCTGGAAGGGCTCGGAAACGACGTGAGTTTTCGAGTCCGATGTTTAAGGGTGAGGGAATGGTGGATGCACCGCCCGAGGAGAGATATGCGGCATTGGGGTTGGTAAAGACGGACTGTAGAATAGCAGGCGATCGGGTAAAGAACATGCCACAGTCATAAGGCTACAATCAAGTCAGTTATCCATCGACAAAGGGATCGTGGGTCAATAGAGGGCAAACTACTCACAACATTGAGAAGCTTGTGTCCATCAACAGTGATACTGTCAGCCAACTCTAGACCCTCCACGCGCTTGTGAAGAGTCTTGTACTCATCTTCCTGAGGAAGAACGCGGGCAAAAATGCCAAATGCTGAGTATGTTAGAATAAACCTCCATCCTTCGAAGCACTTTGTTCTTGAGCCTTACCTCCATCAACGTGGATCCACGCTCCATACTTGTTCGCCAACTCCCTGACCTTGCGCATCTCTTCAATGCCCGTCAAAGAGAACCGGCCTGTGTTTACTTCTCCAGCGCTCAACGCAATCACACTCGCCGTATCTTTCTTCTGGAGCTCTCTTTCTAAAGCGTCAAAGTCCAACCTCCATGGCTCACTGTCGCTTAGTCTCAGCTCCTTGACACATGCTCGTCCGAAGCCGACTACACTGGCTGCCTTGGATAATGAGCTGTGGCCTGCACTTGTGAGGACTTGTAGCTCCTTGACACCAGCTGAGATACACGCTGCCAATAATCCAACCTCGCCAATGCTCTGGCCTCGCTTCTCCAGAATGGCCTCCCTGCCACAAGCGAGTCCAAGCACGTTGCTGCTTGTAGCTCCAGTCGTAAAAGTCCGACCCTTCCAATCCCCAAGCTTCAGCAGCGAAACGAGCATCTCCAACGCCGAATCCTCCAGTGTCGTAGCGATAGTCTGCGCCGGTAAATGGACCTGAACATTCTGATCCAGACGAGTAACTACGTTATCCGCCCACTCAGCTATAGGGAGCGTACCACCGGTGACGAATCCATAGTAGCGGGATGAGCTGCCCTGGCCGTTACACGCAGGAACAACGTCCTGGATGATGTGGCGCACAACATCTTCCTGTGAGACGCCTTGAAGATAACTGTCCAAATCGGGACATGGAAGCTTGGCTTCGGCGGCTTGAATGGTCGACAGTTCTGGGAGGGTGGGCGCCGGAGCGGAGCCGGCTTCGGGCCCGTGGCGGCGGAAGAGACGGGTCCGTTGAACGTCGACGTTGAATAAGTCACTCATTTTTGCCAAGAAGTTGATAGTTTGAAGTTGCTACTATCGATTGAGGCCTCCCTTTATACTTCTTTGGTTGAAGATTAATAGCTCAGAGCTCAAAGAGGCTATTCCGCCGTTCACACAAGCCCCCCACTCATCTTTGTCGCCTAAGCCGCAAAGGATTCGCAGGATCAATTGATCCATAGCGTGGATTTGTTGCTATCGCATATATCGTCTACGATACTGTTTTGGGAAGGTGTACACTACTACAGGTAGAACAATGAGTATAACTAACCATTATCTATGCTCACTCAGGTGAGTAATATGAGACGTGTTCGTGTAATCCCCCTGTTCCAAATTGCAAATTGAAGGTTTGTTTGTTATAAAACTGGGAGTGTAAACTGCCTCGAGTCATTCACTACCTGCTCTAGATTGGGACCCTCCCTAAACCAGATGAGTCCAACCAAATATGTATATATTCTAATCCAAAATATGGTATACGCCATGCCAAAAACAAAAACAAAGCATACTGATATCCTGTACATATAAAGACTCGCTCCTGGCTTGCGCCCTGTGAGGCTTCTGCTCCCAGTTGATTCCGCTATAGCTTAGCGCTCTCACCAACAGCGCCAATCTTGAGGTCCTTGCCGTACTTCTTCAGAACGTCTTCGTTGTGGTACTTCCAGAAAGCCTTGGTGGCGTTCTTTCCGGACCAGCGCTTCAGGATCTTGGAGCCTCCAGGGTGCTCATCAATGAACTCTACGGTATGTGTTAGCATGCTATGCGATTCGAGGTCAGGCGGACGCTATATCGTACTTGTTACGTCGTAAACGTCATTCTCGACGATGAGCCAGAAGCCGTTGGCCTCATCCTTGTGCTTCTGCACCTCAGCGGTAGTATATGTCTCGGGCATGGTATAATATGTGTAGGAATTCGTATGAGAAGAGGTGAGAGTGTAAACAAAAAGAATCAAAGTTGATAAAGCTGGGGAAAGAATCAAGGAGTTCTCTCCGTGGTTCCGTCGGCAGGTGGGGGGTGACTTGCCTCGGTCCACGGTCACGAGCTGCACTTTCCCCGGGAACTGGGGAAGCGCGCTAGGTAGCGACTAAGTGGGGAAGTTGCACCTATCATAGCGAGGCAATTGTTAACCTACGTATGGGCTCCAGACGGGCAATGGGCTAAACACTGCTTCGATTTACATATCCATACATTCAAAGACTGCCTGGAGCTTGATACTGGAAGACTGAGTGGCTTAGATGGGAGATTTGCGCAGTGAGAATAACCACTCCTTCAAGTTGACATCAACGAGAAGTAACGATTGAGAGTAGTAAAGACATGGCAAGATGCTTACAGCAAGGATGGATACAAACAAATTGTATATACTTGGTATAGAAACGTACGCATCTATATATCAGAACTGAGCAATGCTTGCTGAAATCAAAATCCAACTCCTTTAGAACAACGCCATTCTTCATCCAAACCCAAGAGACTCTTATGCCAGATCTTTCTACCTCTTTCTCTAACCCAAATCTCATTGTATTATGCAGAGTTGATGCGCACACTTTATATCATCATACAACAACATGCGTAGCTCTTCTTCGGATCGCTTCTCGGAACCGGTCTGCAAATGCTGCTGTTCCTTTGCAATCGCTCTCAGACTGCTTCTCCATAGCCTTTGGCATCCACTCGCTAATCTTGGTAATGCGATGCTCGTTCTGCTCAACCGTCAGTCGGACCTATCTTCTTGTCGCCCGAGGAAAAACTTACCGACGGGTGGGTGCTCAGCATTTCAGGGGCTTCTTGTCCGCTGGCGTGTTGGAGAGCGTCCATGCGCCGCCAGAAATCCAGTGCTGCTCGTGGGTCGTAGCATGCTTCGGCCATCATCATGAGGCCGATGTAGTCGGCTTCGCTTTCTTGCTTGCGGCCCATGGGGAGATAGAAGAGCAGGTCTTGAAGATAATATCCTCCCACAACATTCCAGAGTCCGAAAAGCGCGAGACCGGGTAGTGCTCCTGCAAGGAAGAATAAACTTCCTGCTGTCAGGTTGCCTACCCATGCAGCTGAAAGGCGCTCTGAGGCGTGTGAAGCTGTGTTGTGTGCGATTTCGTGCCCCAACACTGCAGCAAGGGCATCTTCGCTACGGCATACGTTGAGGATGCCGCTATGCACAAACACCTTTCCTCCTGGAAGGACAAAAGCATTCGCCGTACCTGATACCCACAACTGTCAGCAATTCAACCACAGTCACTGCGCAACGCGGACAACATACGGCTATCAGCTATCACGAAGATCTCCCAGTTGAGGTCCGTCATGCCGCTCACGGGAATAAGTCGCTTCATGACCCTTCTGACCAGAATCGTCCTCGGATCCCATTCCGACAAGAAGTGCCCACCCTGCGCTCTGACCTGCTCTATGATCTGCGCCGCCGCCTTTGAATGCGCGCGTGCAACCATAGAATCAGAAAGAAAATTGAACCGTCGCCTGCCCGTGACAGGCACTGTCTGCGAGTTGTAGAAGTAGAAGCCAATGGCAGCAACGACAGTGGCTATCACAGTGAGACGCGAGCTGCGGCTACTGCCCGCTTGTGTGAACCTGCGCGCGGCTGTATGAGGCACGAGCGGTCGCGCAGCCTGCAGGCGTTCTTGTATATCTTGTTCGGAATGCCGTTGGAGGCGAGAGCGGTATTGCGAGAAGAGACTGTGGCGAGAGACAGAGGGTGTGGCGGTACGTGGGATTAGGAGAATGGTTGGGCGGTTCATATGTAGCGTCGACCGTTGGAGCAAACGAGGGGCAGACATTATCGGAGCTGGCGGCCGGAGCTATTCGGTCAATTATCAACGATTGATTGTGTTAACAGTGGCGCTGTAACAAAAATCGATGGCAAATGATCAGAGAGCAAGCGAGCCAAGGATTTGGCCGTTGTGTGTTTTGTTGTGTCTCGTGATAGTTTTTGGTGTTTTCGGGTCGAACATGAAGTTGAGCTCCATCGTTTGCGTCATGGGTCGCATCTCCCCACTACCGTGAACCTTCAGGGACCATCATCCAGGCGGCTTTGCCCGCTAAGGCTTAGCGATTTTCAGCACTGACTTAACTTACCCTGCAGGCAGACTAAACCTCCACTCACGAATAATTCTGCTCATCGCGAATATCGCTACAGAGGATGAAATATGTTTTTCTACCCCTAAATATTGCAGTTTCGTATAATATTTCTGATCTGAACTGAACTTTATTTAGAAATAAGCATAAATATCTTGACTAATAAGAGTGTCGGTGTTTGAAGGTTAATGCCGAGATAGTCTCACGAACCTAGTCTTGATACCAAACTGTTTTCCATTCACAAACCTAGCAGCTGACCAGAAGATTATAAACTCAACGCGACATAAGATACTCTGTCATTCATAATCATCTTGTTTCTTTCTGTCCCAAATATCACCCGGAACCTACGGGACTGACCTGACCACCACGCGATGGAGCATACTCACCACTAATAGCTTACCCTAAGGCGACCCTGACATCATCTGAAGGATCTTATCGCTATACGCCAGCACAGACTTCAATGGCTAAATCCTATCCTTTGATCACTCTTAGCTTGTCATATCAGCTTCGGAGTTTGGGCTCAGCTTACACCGTCTTCTCGTGTAAACATCATACTAGCTTCTTTGAGCAATCTCTGAATCCTTAATCTCTCCGGGAGGGTGTTATTCTATAGCCTTTATCGTTAATACCTCGTCGAATAACACACAGTACGCACTTCACCACGTAAGCTTGTGTCGAAATTTGCTTATCAATCTCTCTTACTCACATACTTGGCGAGTGTATATAACCACCTTACCATCTTTGCCCATGCTAGACTTGAACAATCTTCTTCTACTTGAGTTTTCAAACCATTCACCATTCGATATCAACCACAAGATGGGTGAATTCATCGGAAGTGAGCCCGATCTAGCCGCTATCAAGCCCTCTTTCACTTCCTCATCTGAACCTGAGAACCCCCGATCAAAGTCCCTTATCGAAGCACTCTCCCTAGAGCTTAATATCGAAGGTGGTTACTTCCGCCAAACGGACGCAAGCCCCATCACCATACCCTCACCCTATTCAGAAGAGGCACTCTCCGACCAGACCCTTGCGCTATCTGGTCCTACCCGTGAGGGATACAAGGCCGAAACCCGACGTCTCTCAACCACCATCTTTTACCTCCTTACACCACGTCAACCTCAAGGAAACTTCCACCGCAATCGCAGCCGTATCATCCACACACTACACCGTGGCCGAGGTCGCTATGTCCTCATCCACCCAGATGGTCGTATCGAGTCTTTCATTGTAGGGAATGCAGTCGAGCGAGGCGAACGCATACAATGGATCGTTGAGGGTGATATCTGGAAGGCAAGCTATCTGCTTCCCAACGTTTCTGGCAGCGGCCAGGAGTCGGATGGAGAGGAACCAGAGGGTCTGCTCATCTCAGAGACAGTTGTCCCTGGGTTTGAGTACCATGATCATGCATTCCTCACGCAGCAAGGTTTCAGAGAACTGCTCAAGAAGGACCAAGTGCGTGAATTGGAATGGCTTGTAAGGAGGTCAGATTAAAGGCACGATGTAAATGAGTCTGCGGTGTCTGCTAAGTCATAAGGCAACCGGGCTAACCAGCTCGACACAATGTCGCAGTAAGATGAACAATCATAAGCTTCATCGCATATTGACCAAACCAAGATCTCGAACCATGATATTGGTGGTTATATGTATACAAATCTAAACGCAATGCATTATTCTATCGTATGCGTCGTGTCAACATTACTCGGGTATCATAGATATGAGTGAGCAGTTCATCCCACTGCCATCCCAAACGTATTCGCTTCTTTTCTTCATTCCCTGTAGATGCCAATTACGCCTCGGAGAGGCTGCTGGGCTCCGTTTTATACCCCAGTCCCATGGGAGAGACAATGTGATCGAATTTTGTCCTTTTCTCTTTCATGTAAACGATGCTCTCGGAACATCTCTTTCACCGGGAAATGGCTTCCGGCCTATGATGACATGTATGGGTATGTAAGCATGGATTCTCGTATCGATGAGCTCCCGTCGGACATCCACAAGTTGTAACTATGAGAGTTTGTGAGTTGAAGGTAACAGATAGAGGTTACTATTCAGTACCCACCTCGGTTTGCGCAGGACTTCTGTCATAAGCGCGATTGAATAGTGTGAAGGAGAAGCCGCTGAGACCCATGAGAAAGTTTCTCTCCCACATGCGACCAAGCTCCTTTAAACGCTCATCCTTCGGCCAACCGTTCATAGGCATTTTGAAGATACGCTCTTGTACATCAACGAACCCTGCCTGGACGTATGCATCACGGACCTGCGCAGCAACGTTAGTTGGCCGGCCCATGATTTCCGAAGCTTCGTTGATTTCGCGAAACCACGTCGCCAGATGTCCATTCAAAGGGAGACTTTCGTCATCAGACATTATGTTAGCATCATACTCCTGCGACTCGAACCAGCCTCCTGGTCTCAGTGTTTGGAAAGCTTGATCTGCGATCTGTTCCTTAAAACTTGCCCAGCAGCCAGACGTAACCCGGGTGTGAATATAATCAAAAGGTTCTGAGTAATCCCAAGGTTCAGAACTAGAGAAAGAGTTAGTGTTGACGATTAATCATTGGGCTTACATCAACATACGAGTCTTCAACGTAAAAGTTGACATTCGGTGGTACATTCCGAGGTTGTATTGGTGAAAGGTCGGTAGCGATAACTTCAGTGTCTGGAAATATGTCTCCCATTTTGATAGCCCAATCACCAGTGCCGGTTGCTATGTCAAGCATGTTTATGGGCGGTACTCTTTTTGACAGCGGAGCAAAGAAGAGACGCCCACCAAAGAGTTTCACCAAAGCTTTGTTCTGCAACGCCAGACGCTCGCGCTCTTGTTGATCGTTGGGAAATGCATATGCTGTAAGGACAACGTCAGTGAAAGAAAGTTGGGTTACAGGCAGATTGAGCTTACAACCAGCCCGATACGCGTGATAGGTGCGCCCAAATTCCTCGGGAAAATTCTGTACGCTATCTGTCAGAGATTCGGAGTCTCTGGTTCGTCCTGTCAGCTGAATCTGAAGTAGCAAATACTCAGTTCGGGTTCTATAACTTACATGCCCTGCGCATTTGGCTACACAATGTCAGTAAGCTCCCGTAGAATGGGTTGAAACAAGGACAGCACATACATCGGGCTCAATAAAACTGTTTCCCCCAGAATTGGACGCTGAGCAATTGAAGGTGAATTGGAAATGGTTGACACTAGAAGGCGATGAACTTGGCAGACTGTCATAGCTAGGCGACTGAGCTGGTTGTCTAGCCATCACGGCGGGCGCCATGAGATGTTCACGATGCTGTGCAAGGAGCAGAATAAGGCGACAAGTAGGGGCGAAGCATCCGACGAAAGCGAAGAGACCGACTCCGAGGTAGGATTAGGAGAATGAAGTAAAACAACCCCACGTTGGAGCGAGTAATGGTGTCTGCCAAACTAGGAAGAGGGCGAGACGATGAGACTTTTGGTGGCGAACGACCCACAGGCTGGTGATGAAAAAGAATTACTTGTCGAATGGATTCTAAAGTCCTTATGTTCTACGACTGGTGCAAGATCGAGAGGATGTGTTGCTCAGAGCCTATTTCCAGATGTAACAAAATAAATAGGATCTGCGTGTCGGCGACAATGGCAAACAGAAAAGACGAGGTGAGTTTCGACAAGGAGGTATCGGTGGTGGTGCTGATTCTGGTAATAGTGGTTGTGTCGCTAAGCGTACAAGATCAACGAGGGGAAGACGGTCAACGCTGGAATGGCATCTTATGGGAAAACGCCTAGAGCGGCATCAAGAACAATTAAAATAACCGCGAGGTCAGGAGTAGAGTAGGAGCTAAAGTGGGAAAATCGGGAAGATAGAAGCTGGATATGAAAATGGAGAAGGGCGAGAAGCTTGAATAGAATCCCCGCTCTCTTTGGAAACACCACAAGAAAGGGAGCCAAACCTAGAAGAGCACAGTAGGGTCGGTCCAGGGAAAAGGAAAGGAAAGGGAAGCGACTCAGCGACCCAGACACCTGGTGCGACCGAGGCTGGGACAAGTGGATGTGGTCAGGGTGACCAAAGGGGATCAAGCGACCCGAGACCAAGAGGATCAAAGGTTCCAATGCAAAGGTAAGGGACGTTCAGTCCATCATGACCAGGACAAGGAGCAAAAAGGGACCCAGCAGCTTGGGACGGGTATCTAGCTCTCGGCTCTCTTGGCAAAGCCACAAAAAGAACTGCAAGTGGAACAGGCGCTTGTTGTTGAGGTGGCATTGGTATTGGGTGTTTGACCAGTAAGTGGTGTGTTGACTACCCCAGTCTAGAGCGCCGGAACGAGAAGCGACCCATTCGGTCGGGAACAGTCGTGGTACTGGAACCTCAAAAGTACCGTGGCAGTGACATTGATCAGCGACCATGGCAGACGAAGGAGCCGTATGCGTGCATACCATCACACCATCTTGTATAAAGATGTACGGGGAGGTGCAGTCTCACGCTGTCGAGGTATCCGCCAAGCTGATGTGCATATTGAGCTGCGGAGTGATAGCGGTCGAGGTATAAGGGTATTATAGGTATGCTGCATG
Organism: Fusarium torulosum; assembly: GCA_900312805.1. Lineage (NCBI taxonomy): Eukaryota > Fungi > Ascomycota > Sordariomycetes > Hypocreales > Nectriaceae > Fusarium > Fusarium torulosum. The sequence goes on along the minus strand of ONZP01000077.1, from coordinate 79,967 downwards.
TGCAATGTTGTGGCTGCCCGCTAGAGACAAACACGCATACACGATTGCTTTCTTAGCTCCTTTGTCATATCTCGACAAAGTTGTGTGGTCACATTTGGCAACTCGTGTATGAGATAATAATGCGAGCAAAGCATAACAAAAACAAAGCAACGTTTTGAACCAAGACGAAAACGACATTTTAGCTGGCGGCTACCAGACGCTTTCCTGCGGGCTCTAAGGTTTCTGCATTAGCGCGGTCTCGAGTTATGCAAGACGAAAACGCTATTGGATATGGTAGTTCCTTTCCATTGACCTGGGACTTCTGGGACTTCTGTAACTGTAATTTTTGCTTTCGTTAGCAGAGCAAAACAAAAACAAATTCCCGTTGCTATCCTGGTCCTCATTCACGGGGCCCTAGGATGGTCCCAGCTACGTGGGTGGACTATAGAGTTTGAACCCGCCAACACAACTGGAATAGAAATCCGATGGCCTGGGTCGAACAAGGTGCAGCCAACCGACTTTCCGAGGGATTGGGCATGCATGTCTGTGCTTCCATATTTTTGTGAAATCAAGCCAAAGCCGTCATGGGGGTAAGTCTTGTAAAAAGGAACTCTGAAGCGCTGTTCGTGGCCCGACTTTTAGGCTATCGAGAGAATAGAAGGCGTCCGCGTGGTTCACAGGGCGTCATTCAGGGTATTCGTTGCGGTCAGTATAACCTTAGAGGTTAAGTCGGCACCCGCGCTCCAGCCCGTGGGGTACTTCGAGAACTGTGGCTCGCGGGAGATTGCGCCGCGAGGTTTTGGCGGCCACGTTGAGGGAAACCGAAAAGTCGGGTCCGAGTGAGGATGTGATTCGCATGCTTGATGTGCTATGATGTGGATGTGTTAAGAGAGATGAATACCTGTCGGTAATTACCTAACTAGAGTTTAGAGTAGGAGATTAGAAATGGGGAAGGTTCGGGGCACAGAAGCTTCCATTTGACGGAGGAAGGTATAATGAGCCCACCAACCACAATAGCACCTGCCGTTAACCGATATACGACCTGAATTATAAGTCGCGCCCACCGTAACTACCCCAGCAGGTTGGTAACCATATCATCCGAAGGTTTGATAGAATGTGAAAATAGAGTCTACGCTACTCTGTTTTCAAACATCCATGCCAAGAAAGACATCCATTGCTAAAACAAATTAAATCTATCGCCGAGAAAACAACAGTTATTTCCTTCGTACAGCGAGTAATTACGTATAGCATCTCTATCGTGGAAGTTTAGTTCAACCCTATCCTCTAACTCTGAAACACTCGGAAACTCAATCTCTCTCCCGCCTTAGAAAGAGAAGCAGAAACAAAGTCAAACGCCATCAACCAACTCTTATTACAGCCCGATTTCCAGTTTCTTGGGAAATCTTGACATAATGTGCTTGCTAGCATTGCCGCTATCGCCCCGTCCCGCGTTTCACGTCAATTCTAGCTGCAGCTCGTAGCCTCGCTATAAACTCAATGCGTATTTCGGCATATTCCATTACCAGAAGATTCCCTGACGCATACGTCCATACGGAACACTATCCGTAATTCTGGTGATGTTGATCATCCTTGACATGTCAACTTGTTTGACCCTCCTGGTCCTTGTCAGCTGTCACAAAGCAGCCGTGGCTCGGGAAATATACTTTGGCCGATCTCTCGGGACTGATTATTACACCTGTAATAAGCCTCTCTCCCAGTCTATCAAGTTATCAAGTTTGGTTTGAAGCGGGCCAGCAAAGGACCCTTGTCTCGTAAACATTTCCTCCTTGGGTACTTTCCCCTCTTCTTGACCTTTCCTGATCCATTAACATGATGATAACGAGGCTGCAATTCGTCCGTGTTGTGCTTCTTTACCCGCAACCGGGTACAAGTGACAGAGGGTAGGACAAGGGTGTGGAGAGGGGTGATCCGCCCGCCTGGGTCACTCACTTCTCTCACCTCTCTCACCTACACTCACGGCTCTGTTGGCTGTTGTATGCTATAAACTAACTTAGTCTACTGTATGTTCTGACTCAAGTATATACAGCTGACGTGGGACCTATTATCAACTCGAGTAAGTGTCTCGCTGATCCGGTAGACCTTTTCACCTCTAAGATCTGCTCTATCACCTCACAAACGTCATTGTTTTTCTACATGCATAAGCCGAGTTCGCTGTTAGCTATCATCTGGAAAATGTTATCCGACAAATCGGAACGTCTTCGGAGCCTCACTAAACCAGACACGTCACATTGAGTACTCCCTCTACCATGGGCCAGATCTCGGTTCTGCGACATTCCCGCCTCTCATTAACCTGAACTACTACCTTGGGGGCCTCATTTACCACCTCGCCGGGTGCTTGAAAAAGCCCGGATATCGGAGTGATCCGTCCAAACGTACAGTCTCATTTCCGTCCTTCAATATCCGAGACACTTTGGTATCAACCTGCCTTATTTAGCCTAAGGATTCCGTACTGAAATCACTACCGTGGCCTCTCTATTCATATGTCTTGCCTTCATATGATAGCAGCATGTCTCATGTAGCTCCCAGCTCACATGCCAGGCTACTCCTAATCTTTGAAATTAAATCAGCCTCATCATTCTCAGAATACAGCGGGAATTATTGAAGCAAGGAGATCATATCCGAATCTAAGCCCTACATATTTCCGAAAGTGACCTAACCTCTCTATCTATGATCCAATGCAAGGCCGTTTCCCATCATCCATCCCCAGACATACTTTACATTTATTGACCACCGCAGCAAGCCCCTACCAGGTACATGGCCTGAATATGTTCTATCCCAGTATATTTCCAGCTCTCACATGCTCAATGTGAGACATCCAAGCCAATACATGCGTTTCCATGGTGTGACCAACGCTTTTGATACTCCCCATGCTCAAGAATGCATGTCTCTCAGCCATTCGGCAACTCTCCTAACGCACATCTTCCCCCCTCAGCCTACATCGCTTACACAATCCGAACATTTGCGGTATGCATGTTTCACTACGTGCATAATGGCAACATGATGTGCTGCAGTGTCACCCATCGGCTCCATGCTGCAGGTAAGCATTGTTTACCGGTAACTCTGGATGTTGATCTCAACAGATAGTCCAGGTAGTGAACACGCTGCGCTGCACTGCTCCGGATTACCACAAAGGCACAGCTGACCTGACCAAAAACTGAAGAATGTAGCAAAAGACGGCGCAGTATAACTGTCACTTTGCACTAGATCGTTTCGTTCGATTGCTCTGTCACAAGACTCTGTTGATCCTTTTATCTAAGATATATCCAAACTTAAAACTAGCAAATCTACATGATCGGCGTGCCCTCCTACTCCTGCGGGGGTATAAGTCATCTCATCTAATTTACCATCAAATAGTTACAAAGAAAATTAATTCATGTTCCCCAAAGAGAGGACATTGCAAGTCATTACTCTCATAACAGGCTCAATCCCTTAGAAATCGCTACCCGGAAAAGGGCTGGCTATTCCACTGCCGGGCACGCTGTCGTTGCTCAGGTATGTCTGGTCAATTCGGAAGATCCAGTCCATCTTGTCTCGTTCGCTTCTTGCCGCGAACAGCCAGGTGTTGTCTGTTCCGTAAATGGCAAACACTGCCGACTGCATCCGCTCTGGCAGGCGTTGGAGTCCAGATCCTCCTGTTGAGGCGGCACCTCCGTTACCTGTCCAGATTGTAGAGATAACACGGCCTGACGAGGTTCGTCGATGCCCTGGTGTGAAGTCTGGGCCGCCTTCCTGGCCATTTTGACCTTGGGCTCCTGAGTCCCCGGATCCTTGAAGCAAGCCTAGCACACCAGGTTGACTGTCAATGCGAGAATTCCGCAGACTTATCAGTCCAACCTCGTCGCCATCGGTAGCAGAATGCAAGTGGAGATACGGCCTCCTTAACTCAACAAACCTCTTGACCCAGCGGGTTGAGTCGCTATTGGGAATCATCAAGTAACCACCCTTGAGCACTTTGGGGTTCTTCGGTACCCGGATAACTGTCGCGACAAGTGTCGGTTGTGCTGGAGCGTCAGACATCAGCCCATCCGTTGGTGGTGCCATGTTGGTCGAGCTGAGGATGTTATCTGAAGGATCGGGGTATTTCTTCCAGAGTTTCAGACACTTTGTCAAGAGATCCGTCTGTTCTTCGTCATATTCAGGCTTAGGCGGCGGTTCCTCTACTGTGATAGTTTCATCCTCTTCAACCTCTGTTGTCTCAGGTGTTTCGGATGACGCTTCGTCTATATCCTGCCTCCTGGGCTCTTCATCATCTGTGTCCTCCTTGGCATCATCAACCTCGGGCTCTGGTGTTTCGGGCAGCTCAGCATCGGGTTGGTCCGTCTTAGATTCTTGTGCTTCTTCAGACAACTCAGTCGGAGGCTCATCACTTGTAAGCGGTTCTTCATCATCAGTCTGAGAAGTTTCGGGCGTGTCATTGAGCAGATCATCGTCGCTCGGAATGATTGGCTTTAGTTCTGGAGACGGTTCAGGCTCCGGCTCATTCTTATCAGATATGGTGTTGGTTCCATCCAATCCAAGCTTGGCCAGAACAGCCTCGGTAACTGTGATATCTGCAGCACGTTTCTTTTTCTTGCGAGCTACGAGGAAGTCGTTAACCAGCGAGACCCCCCGAGGTGTCCAGCTTGTCAGGTTTTCCTCGCCCTTGACGTAGTCATGTTGACTATTCAATCTCCACAAGTCACCAATTTTTTTGACAGGAGCAGGACGCATGGCAAGTGTGAATATGCCAGTGGAGGAGCGTACAAAACGAACGTTCTGCCACAATGCCGAAAACATTGAAGTTTGGCGCACGAAAGTTCTCGATAGAATCTGCACGCAAACCTTTTGCGAGAATTTCATCGGCTCCGCCAGCTTCTCAGAGCTGATCTCCCATGATATCGTCATTTGAACACGGTACTTGTCCTGCGTAACCCGATCAAGGAGTAGCGAGTTGTGCAAACTAGAATCCCACTGAGCATATATCGTCAGGCTTTTGGTACCGTTGGCATTCTCGCGAAAGATCGGACTTTGTGAGAGCTTTAGTGAGATGTCAGGCTCGGTGGCACCCATGTCAGGTGTCTTTCCAGCCGAGTCAACAAACCTAACCTTACCCACGCGGACAGCAGCGACGCCATCCCATGGGAGAGCATCACCAGAGCTGTGTGAGATATTGATTCCAATTCTTCTCTGCAAGCCTTGGTGAAGCTGAAAGGTTCCAGTGTCGAGTTCACTGGTTTGTGTAACTTCCACAGCGCCATACTCGCCATTCTCATTCAACTCCATGATTTGAATTCGGGAGAGTAGATCATGTTTCTCCTGGGTGAAGAACTGTGATTCATGGATTCGGGAAGCTTTGGCTTTGTCCTCTCTGATGGGTACAGCGTCTCTCATGTCATCCCAGCTGAGCAGCTTATCGAGATGCATTGTTGATACCTTGGCGAAAATGGCGACTCTCAAAGTGACATCTTGGGGCGCAAACAGAGGAATGCTCATGCTATGAACACTCTCAAAGCGAATAGGGCCCTCGTCGAAATCTTTGATCATTTGAGTCGTGGTGATGCCATCCTCCTCAGAGATGCCAGGGATGAAGAGCTGTGCGTGTACCTCAGTGCCTTCTCGCTCAGCAAAGCCCACAAGTTCATGCATGACAACATTGAACTTGACAGTATTTGTTGGCGCACGAGCATGCGATGGCTCAAGAGAAAGTTTTATGATACCAACAACATGTGATGTGTAAGGCGATAGCACATCGAGTATAGAATCCTGAACTCGACACTCAAAAACGGCCTTCAGCGGCACATCAACCTCGCCCACCAGCGTATACGATGGCATGCACGTCTCAACAAACGGATTGTCCAGACTAAGGTGCTGCGCATATTCTGGCTGGTCGAGATACTGATGCATCTGTCGCATCTGCCGTACGCGATCATGGAGCTTCTCCAAACTCCACAAATGAACCACGCTATGCTTGAAGTCGACCACACGGACGCCGATGCACGGCTTGTGTGCTTCCTCCAACGCAACATCATCACCCTCACCTGTAAGGCCATTGAGTACCATATCGTAGGAAGAGCACAGAACATGACCAACATCTACTGCTGCAAATTGGAAAACAACGTGCTCATCAAGTTCGTGACTCATGACCTGGGCTTCCTTGAGTATTGAGGCGTTTTGTAACACAGCTTCGGCCATCTTGACAAAGTGTCGACCTCGCCAAGTTTTGACAATCCTCTTCGCCATCTCAATCTCTTCGTCGGAGAGATTTGGACTTTTCTTGGGCATCTTCAGAGGATCCATCTTCTCGATCTTCTCCTCAAATTGCTTCCGTTGTTGGATGAGCTGTTTCTGCATATCCTCCTTCAACTCCTTCAACGCTGCCTCCATCTTGACTTTTTCTTGTTTGATTTCTTCGATTTCAACATTGGCAGCCTCAGCGTTCTTCAGCTGATCCTGATACTCTTCTTTTTGCTTTTCCAGTTTGTTTTGTAACTCTTCCCGGACTTCTTTCAGCCTATCATCAGGCTCACCTTGCTTCGGTGTTGAAGGCATAGTCAAAGCCGTATCCAACGAAAAGTTGTCCATGGTACCACCCGACAGATACTTGTCTCTGATCGGATAAGAAGAATCTGAGTCATCCCCGTCCTCGCGAACGTTTACTCTTTCAGCCCTTGCCCTCTGCACATCCTCAAACAAAGCATTAAGCTCTTCGTCGGAGAGACTGGTGAGGTTCTGGTCAGATCCAAGTATTGCACCTGCTGCCTCTCGTCTGGCAAGCGACCAGTCTGATTCCCGGCCGCTCCGCTGGAATATCGATGGCGTTTCTGGTCTAGAGACATCGCCGAACTCGGACACCCTACTAAACGATCTTTCATGTCCAGGCCGCGGACTGGGTGAGGGAGAGCCTCGATCAAGTACTTGGAACTGACTGGCAGTGATTGAATGTCGGAGCAAACTTGTTGGTCTTTCTGGTACTTCAGCTCGTTCTGCTCTGGCTTCCATAGGATGGTTGAATCGGAAAATATGGAAGTCGCCTAGAATAACACGATAACCTGAATGAAGCTGGGATGGCTCTGTGATGCGCTTTCCGTTAATCATCACTGAAGCACCTTCGCTAGGAGTAAGAGTTACAGTCCCGTCAGGAGCATTTTCGAAAGAACAATGATCGTGTAGGATCCTGGCTCCGTTCAGTCGAATGTTCGCTTGGTGATCAGCGTTTGTATCGACATTGCCCACTGTTGTGGTACCAGGTTTGAGGTTGTAGACCAAGCATTCAGCGAGAAGCGGGTCATCAGACAAGTTGACCAAATGTGGCATCTTCTTTGGAGTGTGCAAGCCGACGAAACCTTTCTCAATACTAACACCAAGTTCTTCGAGGGCTTGTTCGCGTTCCTTTTGAATCTCCTCGGTCTTTAGCAACTTCTCCTCCCATGTCTGGTTTAGATCCGTGAGCAGCTTCTCACTTTGACTCAACTGCTCCGCAATCTCTGCCTTTGAGACCTTCTTCAAGGCTCCATCTGCGCCTGTGATACTGACCATTTGTTGATCCAGAGGTGTCCCTTCTGGATAGGTCTCGCCAGCAACCAAACCAGCAGCCCCTGGAACAGCGGGGCCACTTCCGAGTTTGCTCCTCAGTAGCGACAACTCCTCCTTTAACTCTCTGATCATACGGGCGTTGGCATCCTCGTTGACAACGGCATGGTTCTTGATTCGCTTTGCAGAGTCTGCATATCGAAGAGTACTGAGTGTTTCGTCAAAATTGATATCGGCCGGACTGACAGCTGCAATCATTGCCGTCATACTGTTTCCACCTAGAGAGTCCTTTAACAGCCATGTCAAGACACTGTCTCGATACGGTACTTGGCCGCCTCCTTTCTTCTTCTTGGCACTAGGCGTGGACAGGTCAGCCAAGGCTGCAATGACACGACCCAGCGTTGATAGTGATCGGTTGATTTCAGCACCCTCCTTCAGTCGCGCACCAGTCGCGCCAGTGGATGTCGCTCGCTCGGAACCTGCCAGATCGACCAGACTGATCTTGGCTACCTTTTCCATTTCCATCTTCGTGTCAGCATCGTACTTCTTCTGTGTTAACATGATGGTGAAAACAGCGTGACTTCGACTCGATGTTTGATTCATATTGGTTGCTGCAACTGTTCGGGCCTTGTTTCCTTCGTCCATAAGATGTTCAATCTCCTGAAATTCGTTGACCGCAAGCTTGGCAAGATCCTCGACGTAAGGGCCTGTAGAAGGGTGCTCTCGGACCTTGAGATTGCCTTTGGTCGATGGGTTGAGCAGATCGCGTACACGTTCGTTATAAATCTCTAGGTAAGAGACTTCGACCGTGCACTTGGTTGTCTTATCCTTTTGAATATCTTCGATTCTCTTGTACATGTCCTGGCAAATCATAGGGATAATACCTATTTCCTTTCCATAACCCATCATAGAATACGACTTTCCAGAACCAGTTTGACCATAGGCAAAGATACAGTTGTTGTATCCCTGGAAAGCATTGTCGAGCAGGGGTTGTCCCAGATCGTCAAAGAGGTTCGATTGACCGGCGTAATTTGGGTCGTCCTTGTTAAATGACCAGTATGAACGATCGAACGCAAACGCTTTGGGGCCTCCATCTTTGACGCCCTTTCCGTCGGGTGCGGTAATGACCGTCTGGTTCCCTTTCATTTCGATAATACATTGTGCATTTCTCTCGATTTCTGCGTCTCGTTTCAGCACCGCTCTTTGTTTCCGACGGACCTATGCAAGCCACTTACCTCTGCTGTTGAAAGGCCGACATCTCACCACCACCTTGATGTTTCCTCCACCGGCGGGCGGCATATTTGGAGATTTGTCTAGGGGACCCAGGCCGGTCCCCTCTAGACAAGAGCTTGGTTGTTGGGAATGCGCGGGGTTCGGAGGGGATCAAAGCTGCCCCTTGTCTGGAAGATAGATATATATCGGAAGCGTAGTTTTACAGCGACTGCATGCGACTCCACGACGTAATCCCCGTCCAGGGCCTCAACGCATTGTCTCGTCCCGTCGCTTGTCGGTATGTATGTAAGGGGGTTGGTTGACCGTCCCTTGAAGCACGGGCTAAGATTGAGATGTACGTATCCAGAAATGACGACACAGTTTCAGTCTCGGGGGGGGATTGCGATCGCGAGTTTTCGACGGAGGCTCAGAGAGAGGGTGAAGTTGGCTGAGAGTGAAGATTGTCGTCTTGGGAGCCGAGCAGAAGGAGGCTCAACCGTTGTCGGCACAGACAATGTAATGGTTGCTTGTCAACAAATTTGGTCGCGCAGCTGCTGATTTGGGCCCCGTGCTTTGATTGGCAGCTGATCCCTAAGCAGGGGATCTGGGGTCGTAGTGTAGCGTTGCTTGTAGTGGAAGGTTCACGTGCAAAAAGCGTTTGTTTGTTGGATGAAATTAACAAACATACCGAGTATTACCCGCGATGGTCATCCTCTCAATCTCATCAAGCTTTTAAATGAATGGTCGAATGATGCTCTTTTTTCATATAGGAGAACAATGATGAGCTCTATGAAAATAGTGATTCTCATAACCCATTGTCTTCTTCTAAACCTACCTACTCAGTCAGTCGGTTAAACCATTCTTCTTCCTTAACTTCTTCGGCTTCTACTTTCGTTCCCGCTCATTTCCCCGCGCCATCTGTGGATCGTCCATGCCCCATCCACAAGAAGCGTTAATTTATAAAGGTTCAATGTCTCAATCATGCGAGTTCTTCATTTATACCAACGAGTTATCAAGGTGAAACCACCGTCTATTCAGTACTGTGATCCAATCTTGTTAGATAATGCGTGATACAAAGGAGAAACAACAGTATGGTCTATCCTCAAGTCGCACTCTATGAAAGGAAACAAGTATTCAACCGGAACCATTCAACTTGAAGGCTGCGCAAGTAGATCAAAACTATCATTTTATGATACAACTGACTTGGTTGACGAAAGGTGTTTTGAGTATTGCTTCTACCGTATACCCCTTCGTCTTTGCTGTCCAAAAGATTAGCGATATTAACTGACATGGATGTGTCCTACAAGGAAATGTAATTTCTGAGAACGCTTCATTGGTAGTTCCGGCAGATGACAAGTACACCTGTTACTTGCATATGTCCCGGATCAAGGTTCCCTTAAGCTTGCAACACAAGCTCGGTACGAACAAGCATGAGACATGTCGAGGTCGGTACAACGCTGTACTTCACTTGCCGGAGGCGAGGCTTGCTAATCCTGAGTCTGTGATCAACCGTACTCCCAACATGAGGCTACACGGTCGATGATGACAATTGGTGTTCAACGAAGAGCTCCTCGGCTGATCAATGACAATCACTTACAATTACAATATCTCCTGGTCGTCAGCTATCCAATAAATCGAAAATAAGGTTATCGCTGACTACCACACAACAAGGACAAGGGTAAGTGAGTTTTCGATTGACATCTGTAGGCTGGCATTCTATATTGAGCAAGTTGTCCCGATCAAATGGAGTCATACTAGCACAAAAAGAAAAAGAAAAAGAAATAACATTACACAGCTTTTGACAACTTCAAGAAAGAGAAATACAACCCCTGTATCCGTATCGCTTACCAGATCGGCAACCCACAGAACTTATCGTCGAGTGGTTTCGCGTGCCGTGGTCCCCCAGATCAACGAATGCACATGGCGCTTGCTTCGCCAATTAGCCTTCCGATCGTTAAAGCTTGAGTGGGTGATAAGCGCAGATCTGGGTTCGTCCGAATCTCTACAGGACATTTCTTGCTTTGCGAAAAGGGGATCAGCCTTATCAACCGTCGCGCGCGAAAAACCCACTCCACATCAAGCATGCCAACGCACTTATTTCAGCAGTAATAGAGTCTCGAATTAGTCAAGTCTCATTCGAATTCCCTTCACGCAGCGTCATTGGCACCAGGTGCAGCCGTTCGATATTTGCCACGCTGGCAGGGCGGACGCTGGCCGCTGCTCACCAATGAACAACCACACCTGATTCGCCTCACTTTCAAACCCTCACGGCGCATGGCAGGGGTTTCTTTCCATATTGGTTCCGGTTACAAGGAATGGGGAGAAACGCCTGCAGCAAATTACATGTAGCCATCCCTTGAGAAGTTCCAGATTGTCGCTGGGATAACAGCCTGTAGTCTGTAGAGCGGTGAGCAGTCACACGCAAAAGACTAACATACCTCCTGCATACCTTGGGTTTGCATACATTAGCATGAAATGCACCCTCTATCCCCTCAGGCACATCGTAACCATATCTTGTGGGCAGGCTGTACCGTATTTGGATAAATACCCTTCCGGAGCCCAGTCTATGTCTCTTCATCTTTCCAGCCTGTCTCGATATTCGTGAATTCCTCAGTAGAATCGGTTGTACGACCATGTCCTCTTCAATGAACAAGTACTGGATTCCACACCAAGACATACACAGAAAGGTCATTACCCAAGAGCTCCAGTATTACCTGGGACCGCAAGCAACAGTTCGGCCATTTACGTTGGAGGTATCTCTTCGTCAAGCTAGCCCAACGGCTATCATGTGCTCATGTGTTCCAACGTAGGGAGAGGATGGCTTCCTCATCACCACTCCCGGCTCCTGCCTCACAGATGTTGGTCCATGCTGGTTTGTAAGACATCATTCTAGGTTGGTTGACATGATTGACAGGAACAAATCGACGATATCTGCCGAAAGTCGAAAGACTTGTGGGATCGACAGGCTGCAGCCAAGGTCCAGCAGAATCCCGAGAAATTGTTGAAACGACCGTTACACCAGCCTGTCATTGTTTCGAGGGGGACGTCCAGAGACCCTCATCGACGTTACCATGACCGACGTCGGCATGATGAGGATTGAGCCCCAGCATGACTCAGCAGTCACAATCATGTTACCTCTCGATGGACGCCAAGAGAGGTCTGGCAGAAGCTTGTGGGGTTTATCTGCACGTCAAACGCTGGGATTTGTAGCTTTCACCCCCAGACTTTGAGGCCCGTCGGGCATTTTGTGTCGGAATGATAGAGTGCGGTGAAGCAAAGGGCTGCAAGATGGAACGTCCATGGTGGAGTAGATGCTGTCTGACGCTCAAGATAGACATGCGGAGGATAAGATACCCCAATGATCGAATTAAGCAAGTGTCATGATGGCTGCCATGTTTGTCCACAGACGCGGCGCCATCTGGCATGATTCCTACCCAACAAGTCCATATGAGAACGAACACTGCCCAAACTACATTCGTTTTAGGCATATAGTGCAGGTGAAGCAGCTGCACGAAAGTACAGTAGTGGAGTTGACGAATTCGGGTCCCGGCAACCTTCGTGTTCTAATCGGATTTTGAGTTTGAGTCCGCTGTCGTAAATTGCGTGGTAGAATTATGCAGGTCTGAAGATGCATTTCGATCATAGTTAATCGCTTCTTGGTAGATATGACAGTTTTTGGTCTCATAAACCTACGGCCCGTCCCTTTCGATAGGTGGGTATGCGGCTCTCAACTGAGGGAGCCTTTAGGGTCGAGAAGCTTTTCGTATTTCTGGAGATCCATAGGGCCAGTTGACCAAAGCACTATTGCTTGCACACACACCTGTTTGGACTCATGGCATGGTAGTTTCGTGTCTCGAATGATCTTCTGTTCTGTGATGTACCCTATCACATTGACAAACTCGCCGACACGTGTTTGCTCGGCTGCGAGCGATTCCAGCAGCAGGCTGACATCCACCGAGGCGGTGACGTTGGTATCCTTTGGATAAAGGTGAGCGAGAGAGAGACAAGCCGAAGAGGTCGAGTAAGATATGACACTATCTTTTTTGTTAGCCAACAATACGTGCCGTAGATGAAGGTGTGGACAGGCACAGCACACAAAGATAGTGCAAATGCGCTTCACCGGTCATACCATCCAAGAAACCTGACCTTTTCGCCAATAGGTAGAGCTGGTAGGTTTGACAGCAAGTAAAGCTGAGAGGGAATTGGGCCCCGCGACATGCCAGTTGCTACTGCGGACCTTGTCAGGGGGGTTTTTGAGGCCCGAAAGGTGTGATAATACTGCAGCGTCAGAAGAAATCCCGCAATATACAGTATACGAGTGACATGAATTAGGTAGGTTAGGTAACAGAGTTGATGGAGGTTGAAGAGGCGGTTCAAGTTTGGATGCTGGAGTTCACGTGAAATGGTCCAGGCACTCGATACACAGTGTAAATGGACTAGAGATGGCTACTTAGCGAGGCAGTTGCGTGCCTATACAGTGTTGGCTCGCACATGACCCAGGTACCCTAAACATCGCCCATCACCACCACTTCTCTCTCACTTAGTGGGGGTTGACTACATCACGATCCTCCATCTAACATAATCACTCATTGGCCAATTATCCAATATGTCTGCCGAAGCACCTCCAAAGTATATTTACAAAATTGTTCCTTCAGCGCCTGAGGATCCGTTTCCCGATGAACATCCTTTGTCAGAACTTGACCGGAATGATGGCTTCGTTCATCTGAGCACGTCAACTCAAGTGAGTCTTTTACATGAGCCAGGAATGACAAGGCTAAGACAATACAGGTACCTAAGACAGCAGATCTGTTTTTCGCCAGTGCATCCTCACTCTGGGTTATCAAACTAGAGTTTGCACAGTTTGCTGATTCTCTCAAATGGGAGGATAGTTTCCCGCACTTGTATGGCAACTTTGGGGCCAAGAATGTCGACTCTGTTGAGAAGTTTGTTCGGCAGGAGAATCAAACATGGGGCGAAGTTATGGCAAAGTCAGGTTGGTTGGAGTAGATTTACTCTTTATATTTTGGATTGATGGAGGCATTTATATGCTCTGCATCATTACCACAAGATACTTAAACATCTAGAGACCTAGATCCTTCTCAACCATACCCTTGCAAATGGGATGGTAAAAGTCCTTGTTCTTCTCAAAAGTGTCCAATGCCAGCTGCCTGTCCACCTTGTTAAGAGCACGGAACAGAGGACGGACAAACTTCATCCGGCCGACTCGTCCAAGCAGCGTAGCGGCATCTTGGTAAATGGCGGAATCCTGCGCCTTGAGCGCAATCAGATAGTATGCCGACAGAATCTCGACGTTCTTTGATGACAAAAAGTCGTAGGTCTGACCCATAAGTTGAGCTCGGTCTGCGGTTAACTCGCCGGACTGCTGTACTTCAGCCAGGAAGACAAGCTTCTGGTTTGCAGTAAAGTCCTCAAGGTCCTTTGCACTGGGCTCAAAGTTCTGATAAAACGTCAGCAGGGCACATGTCACACCAAAAGGGGTTGAACGTACGGTATCCTTCCACTTGTTTGCAAGGTCGTAGCACTGGTTTGCCAATGTTGTGTCAAACTCAGGCTTAGGAGGCAGACCGGGTGTGTAGAACTTGTCCTCCCAGTCAATCTTGGAGATTTTCTTAGAAATCTCTTCGCTTCCAAGGTTGTTAAAGAAGTCAAGGAAGGTTTGCTTGAACTCGAACGAATCAAGCGACTTGCCGGACCACTTGGTGAAGTAGAAGGGAATAAACTTGTCAAAGTTCTCCCGACCAACAACACCCTCCAGGTAGTAGAGGAAGTGGAAACCCTTCTCGTAGGCAACTGTACTGTAGACGTCCTCGGGGTCAACACCCTCGTGCTTGATGATGAGCTTGGTGTATTCATGGTCCTTTCCAAAAAGTTCCACAGCATCCTCTGTACTATGGTCAGCTAATATTCCACAAGTATCACCGCGTTACACACCAAGAGCTTTCCACCCGATGATGGCAGAGAAGTCAAACTCGGCGTCACCATGGATAACGGCTTGGATGCGACGCTCAAGGTACATTGTCCATCCCTCGTTCAGCCAGCTGATGGTCATTAGCGCTGCAACTTAACATGCGGGCACTTCAAACTTACAAATGCTCCCAGCTGGCGTTGGAGACCAAGTTACCACTCCAGCTGTGGCTCAGCTCATGGGCAATGACATCCACATTTTGACGATCACCACTGATGATTGTGGGTGTAGCAAATGTGTAGATGGGGTTCTCCATGCCTAGAAATCTTTAAGCAACTGCGAGAAGCAACGACCGAAGACAAAACATACCTCCGTATGGGAAGCTTGGGGGCAAGACAAGAACGTTGTATGCTCCCCACTTATAGGGGAATACAAGCTTCTCTGCCACCTCCATGAACTTCTCCATATCGCGCTCGAGCTCCCACTTGCACTCTTCGAGCTCGTTAGGACCTGTAGCAACGATGCTTCGAGGACCGATAGAGGCAGTTGCAATATCGCCAGATGCTACAGCAAAGAGGTACGAGGGAATAGGAACCTTCTGCTCAAACTCATATAGCTTCTCCTCGCCGGGCGTGGCCTTGTGGTCTCCCACAGGAACACCACTCGCAACAACTGGCAGAGATGAAGTAAGCTTGAAGGTAAAAGTCGACTTCACATCAGGAGTGTCCTGGCAAGGGAAAATGGAGCGGGCGTTAATGGCCTGGCATTGGGAAAACATATACGGATGCTTCTTGTTAGAGGTCTGAGCAGGAGTGAGCCACTGAAGAGCAGTACATTTGCTTGTTGTCTGAAGTTCAATAGACAGATCAATCAGCTCGCCCTTTGCAACTCCGCCAGGCACAGAGATATGGAGAGGGGCACCGAGGGGCGCATTGTAGTCCTTCAGCTCCCACTTGGACTCATTGGAGTTGATACGAATAGTGGAAATGTCAACGTATCGGGAGTCAAGAATGATCTCTTTACTCTCTTTATCTGTCTGTGACTCAAGCTGGAGAACAACAGAACCCTTGAGTGCCTTTTCCTCAAAGTCGATCTTGAAGTTGGCGGTAGTATGGCGAGTCCGCCAAGCGCCATAGTTGGACAGAGTGCTAGGATCCCGATTGGCCGTCATGTTGACAGTTGCAAACGTTCGTCTGAGGTTGTGAGTGATTGTAACTTGGCAAGTTCGCAAAATGGCAGGTTTCTTGAGTGACGAAAGCCACGACATGAGGGTCTGTTGAATCGCCAATGGCACGGCTTGATTCCAGTGGGCGCACGTTATGACAGCAGCGTTTCGTTTCCTAACGGACGCAGCTTCCCCTCCAGTTCTAGAACATCACGTGAGAGGACCCGTGCTGTCGGCCACCTTCCAAAAGCCGTATCAAACATGAAAATAGCGGCATCGTGCAGAGGAACTTTTGTTTTTGGGCTATATAACGACACGGTAATGAAACAAACTGGGACAATTGTTTCTGTCAAGTGACACTCTTTGTGTAGTAGGTAAATTGCCTGATCAAGGTCGATAATTACCAAAGTCACGTGTTATGATTTTCGGATATTAATTCATGTCTTGTTTTTTTTAAAGCATTAATCGTCAAATCATCAGCTGTGGACTCGAGTAAGCAGTAAGTTCTTATTGTTTGCGGAGTCTCCTACGCGATAATCATCAACAATCTAAAAACTATATCCGTCCATTAGGTAGTTTCTCCGTCAGGAGTTTACTTTACAGCTCACTGTTGAGTCCCGTCGCTTATCTTGCTGTAATTTCAGGAGACCCCTTGGCTGTGTTTGTTAAGTTATCCCTTTCTTTGCCTTCAGTTCTCGGTGTTTGCTGTCTTTAACATAAGATGCTTACAATTAGGTATTTAATTATCTTCGCTGGAGCTTTTACAGCCCGAAGGCCGCCCGACCCCAGTGACGGATTAGCACACTATTTTAGACTCGGTAGGGGGCTTGGCACACCTGAGCAGGGCAGCAGGGCTGGGACGGACCCAACTGCTCCCTACTACGTAGAAGGAAGGACGAAGACGCAATTCGCAAAGTGCAGCTTAGCAGAGTTTTTTTTATTTTTTAAATTGGCTGACTTACCCATAATTGACCCTGGCCTTTTCTAATAATGAGATTTGATCTGTCAATCTAAGATTTATTAAGCTATCAATTAGCTGCCTACCTAGCCTAGCAGAATTTCCATGACCCATCACTTTTAAGCTATCCCAAGCTATCTTAAGCTCCTGAGCTCCTCAGCTCCTAAGCTACTACTGTAAGCTACTAAGCTCATATAGATATCAGAAATTTATATCACAAACCATTACTACTACGTAGAACAGGTCTTACCACATCTTTCGATCTTTTATGACAATGACATAAGATAGTAACTGCCAATGCTCGTGTTTGCTACCCATGACAAGCTCGCGGAGCTAATCGGGATGTCACTTCGATGCTCCTGATCTGAAGAACCACTACCGTTCCGGGGGTCTAATCAAGTTAGACCACCCGTAGATATGAGTTGAGTCTTTGAAGTTATTCTAGCCCAGCTCTCACTACCATGGATAATACGCGGAACATCGTCGTACTATACACTACCAGTATCTAAGGTAATAGCTTAGACAGATATTGTCATCTCCGAGGAATGACTGGCTCTTTTCTGACGGGTCTCAGCTACAACTGAATTAGGGGTTTTCGCCTTTTCGTACACGGTTTACCCTGACGGAGCCATTCTTCTCTGGGCACGAGGCCTTCACTAAACAATTAGGGTGCACATGAGACAACAAGCAGACAGGTTGCCTCCCTCCCCCTCTCTTCCCCCTTTCCGTCTTTTGACAGTGGCAAAACTCCCCCAGATAGATGAGGCTGCGGAGATATCGCCGTATGGGCACGATGACGGCAGTGAAGAAGTCGTTGACTCCTTGCTGTACAGGCCTTCTTGGCACGTCTGCAGGAGGCTTGATGGTGAGGGAGCAAATATCACCCCACGAAACCTCCAAGGTGCAAGCGAGCCTGGGCCGGGCTTACGGTGGCAACGGTGCGTCTTGACGGGCGGGGGACCCCAGCCGTTGATTTAATGCAGGGGCCGCGCAGTGGAGGCTTGGACTGTTGAGCAGGGCATCCCTGGTCTTAACATTCTGTGAGTGCTCAAAGTCCAGGCACGGGCCTCACTGCGAGAACCTCGACCTGGACGAAACCGGCGTTGACGTGAAGCGGTCTTGGGAAGAGTTAGAGATAGCGGGCATACTCCATAGTAGGGTTGCCACGCCGCCAAGCCCCCCGATACATTCGTGACGTGCGAGTCATTGATAGATCAACAATGATCTTCACAAAAGGCCTACTGTGGCAGCTTCAGTTTTGTTTGAAACACCCTCGTGGTACGCATGTAGGCCAGAGCTTTTTGACATGTCCTCTTTATGAGTAGGTAGCTGTTGACAACGGCTCCTATGAGCGCTAGTCATGATAATGTAACACATAAGTTATAAGAGTATACCTGTTATAGGTTACAGGTAATTTCTTTGAACGATCTATCTTAACGATCTTGCATCAACAAGTTCTTGCCTCTTATTTCAACCCAAGTACCCTATTAAGTCAACTATACACGGCTCGCTGTCCACAATATCTGTAACCGAGGTCTTGGACACCGAAATGAAACTGACTATCTACGTGCTAAATGTTTTCTAACTACAATGCGGTTAATAATCCGCGTCTATCATGTAGGGCTGCACCAAATGTCCATTCCCACGTGCCTTTAGAACTACCCTAGGGAATATGGCGGCGCCACACGTATCTGTTGATACATTGTAATTATTTTCTCTCCTTGTTAGTGCTGGTGGGAAGAAAGTCAGCAATTGGGTCTGTTGTCTCCCCATCAATTGACTAATACAATTGGCTCGGGTTACGCCCCCTGTATTCCGATATGGTGGTTGCCAAATCTCCACACTAGATATGCAGCTTCTCGAACTGATACTATTTGGTGCATGTTTCATATCGACGGGTTAAACGAACCTCGTTCACCTCGATGCTTGGCTTAGATCATTGGGGAGATTTGGGGGTTATCGGATGGTAAATAGATGTGATTAGTGATAGACGAGGTATGAAGGTATGAAAACAAGGGAAAACAATTCTTTGTACGCACACCAAAATCATCTCACTCATCTGAGGGACGTCAATGTACTGCGGCTTAGTTTACACATAGCGAAACACAAACTAAGTTGCAGTTGGCCAATCACAGAGATAGAACATATACTAGCACTTATACAATGCTCATGACACAAGTCAGAGCTATGGCCCATATCGACTACCCTAGCCCGTAGAATGCAATGTGTTAACAAAGGCAGCTGTCACTTCTACGATCACTATGATGGAAAAAATTCACCTGTACATGCATGGGTGCTACAACTAGAAACACCGGCGTCGAAGGGATGTGCGTCTGGATCTGAGACTTCCTAAAACCATCTACAAGGAGTGACATATTCTATATGATCCTTGACCGGATTATCCACCCGGAAGGACCGCAAGCACGGGATAACGCAAGGGGGGCCCATGCCCTTTTGCTATAAGCGAGCTCAGCTATGAAAACCGAAGAGCAAAAAAAAAAAAAAAGGTACAGCGATGCAGATCAAATAGAGATCCATTGATGGTGAGGGGATGGTGTTACGGCTTCAAAATATTACAGCGTAGTGGATCTATTCCCTCCAGGTAGGCAGCATACCTGCGTACCCAGTTGCACTGTGCCTCCAGCAACGATGGAATTGCCCTTTACAGCGACATCCTCCATTATAAACGCGGGATACCATGCAGCTCGAAACAATCAATAGTGACTAGATCATTATGCATAGAACCGTGCCGCTGGGCAGCCAAGACATGTTTAGATGCAGGTTCTGCGACACTTTTACTGTTTGGCTTCGTGGAGTGACCAATGTGGCAGCCGGTTAACAAAACATTGTTTTCTCGCCGGATACGAGGGAGTGACTAGTACCGAGAAGGGTTATGTTTCAGCCAAAAACGACTTAAGTAGGCACTATAGGTAAGGTTATTCCAGTATTTAGGCCAGGGTTGCATGCAAGCTCAGGTGGCAGTGGGAAGAGGAAGCGAGGCGGCAGAAGCAAAGAAAGAGAGTGACTAGAGACTGATTTGAATGACGTTGGGTGGTCTGGACAAAGTCCAAGAAACACCGGAAACACGCCACATGTAATCCACACTTGTCAGCATGTTTCGAGAGCTTCTTGGGACGGCATATTTGACCAGGGGGATAAGATGAAGGGTTTTCGACATCTTGGCATTATAGATAGTAGCAATTGTGTATCGTCGAGTTCGACCGTACCTCTCGATCGACGTTTTGCAGATCAAGCGCGGAATTTCTCGTTGCTTTCTTTTTGTTGTGCGTTACATCCGGCCTTACAACGTGTAAGTGATCAACAGTCAGGTGGCTCTAGTCGGGTATTAAGCCACTACTGGCAACCCCTGTGAGCCGGCAAAGCGAACTGAGGGAGAACAAAAGCAAGTAAAAGCCGTTGACGCTATTGACTGAGTAACTATCAGTTTCTGAGCCGTTGCTACATCCAATATGACAGACAAACGAACCTTGACCATATTCCAGTGATGGTGGGGTAACTGCGTCCTGCAATATCAGGGAGAAGAAGAGAATTAGGAACACTGGACGAAGATGAAGGGAGATCTTTCTGATAATGCAAGAGACTGGAACTCTAAGGGTAGTATTATCCAACAGAAAGGCATTAGTAGTGTATTATCCAAGCAGGTATGTAGTAGATAATGTGTAATGCTCATGCATGAGGTGCACGTGGGAAGCATGAAGCCCGCAAGAAAAGCGCTGCTGCACTGCAACTGTATTCCATAGTCGAGGTCACTTCTTGAATAGACACTATTGGCCAATGCACGATAAGCAGGTTTTTGAAACTCCATTCACTGCACCTGGCTTTACATACTATGCTGCTGTAGCTATGGAACAGCTTAAGCATAAGGTACTTACTAAGGTAAGGACACCTTGGTACGGAGTAGGTAACCTACAAATGGAAACCCTTGGCCCTAGGGTGTGCCTGCCTCCAGCCTCTCCCACGTTGGGCTCTCCTTCCAGATTCGATACATGTTGGAAACTGAAACACGCCTTCGACGAGGGAGGTACTGTGTTGGTCAAGTACCATGACCCAACTGGGAAGGCACTCTACGTACTTGATGCATTGGTCTTCCACTTTCACAGGCAGGTATCCGTACCTACTTCTAACAATTGATCAAACTTCCATCTTCTCGCTCCCCTTTCTCGTCCACCATCTTCGGTACAATCTGCTACTGCTTACTCTCGAGTCCATTATCATGACCGCACGAGCCAAAAATAGTCATTTCCTCAACGACGGTGATTGACGGGAAGTTTATAGAACATTTCGAGAGCAACCTGCCAAGAACTCCCCGCTCAACTAGTCACGACTTACTTGGGTCCCTGATCTCTGTCCGTCATGGTGGATATGGCATGGGCCCCTGTACGGAGTACCGGTTCCGCTAACGTGGTAGCCGAGGTTGGGTCCCAGGGGCCTCGACGACAAGGTTTCTCACTAAGGGGTGAGGAAAACCCCCGACGTGGCGTCCACTGAAAGCCGTTGGCAGCCACAAAACTACTTCTAGTTTCTGACAGGCCCTGTTGATCTATTCCTCTTTCTGATGCCGCACCGACCCTGGTTGGCAAAGTTTGGGCCGACCTGTTCGTCGCGGGGAGCACGGGCCACGGGCCACGGGCCACGGGACACGGGCCATGAACTATGGGTGGACTTCGTCTGTTCGTCAACATCACCTTAGCTCCTACGTAGTCCCGCATGCCCCAGACCTCTGTGCTCTTATCTCAGGTCTATATCGAATATCTCTTGCTCTTAGACTTCGGGGGCGTGACACCAGACCGTTAAGGCGGGGGCTTCGGACCCTCCCTTGCTGGGATTCAGACCCAGGGCCAAGGGCCTCACATTCTATCATGGGTCGTCTAGAACAAGGGGGCTTGACTGAGGTTGTTCTCCAGTGAGCATGTCCAGTCACAAACGAAGCCACAAACGAAGAAAGCTAGCCGGAGAGCTCGCAGCTTGGCATTGAAGCGTTGTCTGGGATCCCTTCCACAATTCTTGTTGTTATATACCAGCAGTCCCAGGAATCCGAAACACTTAAGTCCGACCACTATTCGTCGTACTTCATGCAATAGCTCGTCGCCCTGATTCTGATCTCGACAGTAGTGTTATCTCAACCCGTGGCAATTAATCTCTGACACCAAGCTATTTCCTCTTGTGGCAACTCGATCTAGCAGCATTTCTTGGACGTAATGGCTCATATTGCCAAGTGCCTCGTCGATATCGACACCACCCATATAACTAGGCAGGTGTCGCATTCGCCAAACGACTCGGTATGAATACTTTCTTGGTTTCGAATTTCTTACCTTTAACCCAAACTTACATATGGCAATCTTTCAGAAATTGTCACCTCAACCTCCATCAGAGAAGCCATTCGCTTGGAGAATGCAACAGCCTGACCCTTCTAAGAAATACCAGCTGTTTCCAAAGGAAAGGAAACTACCAGTTCTTAACAGCAGTAAGGGCGTGGACTCGGAAAAGACTACAGTGGGAACTTCAACGATGGCAAACGACAACACCGACAGCCAGCCAACACTCAACGGCCTGAAGAAGCGTTTCAACCAACACAGTCTGACCCGACGACGCAAGATCAGTGTGCCTGAAGTCGGACCTATGACCACAGTCCAAGAGCTCTCAATGGACTCTCGTAAGTGCAAACACCCTGACATCAGTTCTTGCTCATGAACTCTAACCATACTATAGCAACAATTCCTGGCCGCCCTCCTTTCCACGAGCGTTCCATAAGTGCGCCTGGGAATTCCTTGAGGGATTACCATCTTACCGATACCTTCCTATTCGCATCCAGTGATGACGAGGGTCCTAGTCCCCAGGCTCCTAAGAAAAGCGACAACGAGGCGGGTTCCCGAGTCGCAACTCCTACATCACCACGCCATCTTGCTCCCTTGGTCATCCCTAGACGGGGTGCCCATTCGCCCCTGCTTCGGCGCCAACAGTCTCTTAACTGTTTCCCTGCAGTCAGCGAGAGTTCACGACGTGGCCGTGGCAATGGGTCGTCTCCCCAAAGCCGTACCGCTTTCACCCCGACCTCGTCAATGCCCGATCTTACAATACCCAGCTCAGCATCGACGGGTTCTACAACTCCTACTCCAGTCTCAGCACCACCCTTAGAGTCCCGGACTGAATCTCCACAACTCGTTGATGGATACTCTACTACTCCCTTGGCCGTTCCTGACGCAGTCCGTGGAGGGCATCGAAGGGGTGGTTCGGAATCATCGGTAATGGATAGAGGTCGCCCTAGGAAGAGACACGATCAGCGAAGCAATACCGGACCTATCATTCAGAGGGCGGAGTCGAAGAGAAGTAGGAGCTCAGAGCAGAACGCCTTTGAGAAGCTTCCCGTTGGTGTGAAACATAGCGATGCTATGGAGCAGCTTGAGCTGTCAGAACTTATTCTACTCCAAAAGCAGGCGTACGAACAAGTTGGGCGATTCGAGATTCTGAAGGCCGAGGATGTCGAGGCACTTTCCAAGGAACTCCGTCACTTGGACCAGAAAACCGAATACCTTCGTCGTACTTACACAGCTCTCCGCTCTGGCCGCAAGAATCTTCATTCTCGTATCTGCCAGTATCTACGCTCACCGCGTGTCGCTAAGTTCAGCAACGAGTCAATGCTCAAGCAGGAAGAGGCACTCACTGAGTTGGATGCCTCAATTGACGACTGGGTGAACAAGCTGGAACAGGCAGAAAACCGACGTACTCGGGTTCGTCAGAAGCTACTTGAACACGTTGCTGCAGCAGTCTGCCTCCCTATCGGTGGATCAATCATGACGCAGGAGTCTCCATTAAATGTCACATCCTCGTCAGGCATTTGCGACATCTCGACTCCGCCTCGAAGTCCCTCGAAAGAAACATGTGTCTCGCCGCGTACTATGAGCAGCTCACCCTCTCCTCATCGTGTTGTGGCTCAAGTCCCAAGCACGATCCTGGAGCAACCCGCCATTGAGGAAGAAGCAACGAGGGGAAAAGATGAACGCGTTATGAGCAGCGGATCTCTGAACCAATCTGATTGCGAAAGCATTCGCATCTATGCAGGCGATGATGTGTACACTCTGTTGGCAGATGTTGAGGATGAAATCACTAGAATGGGCAAGCCAGCAGCGCAGGAACCTCGCAACAATGTCATGGAAACGAAACGGATCGCACTCAATCGCCAAAGAAGTCATGAGCTACTCAACGGACGCTCTGGGGAGAACCACGGGACGAAAAGACGTGATTTCTCTGACTACCGCGCCATCTCCCCTCTTGCCTCACCACCAACTACAACTACTTCACCCACTACACAGCAAACTGTCCCGCCAGAAGATGGCCTGCCTCTTCTAGCGAATGTTGTCTATCGACCTTGATAACTTTCAACTTGAACATATTACTGTTATAACAGTCTTGCCAATACTGTATCGCTTTTCAACGATTCACGGCCAATACTTTACAATCCCTTGATACCCATACGGCATTTTCTACATTTACTTGCATACCTGCGCTCTACGTCAAATCACGACATTCCACGGCTGCAACAGCATATTATGCATTCCTTGTTTCACTATGTACCATCACAGGGCGCAGTCCGGAGGCATTCTGTCACTTTCCTTTCCTTTGTACTGTTCTTTATTCAATATTCTCATCAACTGCATCTGGTGATATTCCTTACCAACCCATAGTCTAGTACTTAGCTTAGTCAGATTCTCTATAATATTCATCTTGGTATGCTTGCCAACAAGTCATAACGTCTGGGACCTCCTATCTTGCTTCTTTTTCCGTTGTGAATACCATATCAAGACAATCGAATTTCCGATGTGACCATAAAAGCATGTAGTATCCGAGCTAACATTTGAGTTTGTTACACACGGGAGATGCAAACAAGGACAAGGGTATGCAACCCTGAGGGTGTGCTCCCCATGTCTGCAGATTATACTGCAAGGATCCAAGTGGGACTACTATCAACAAGAAGGTAGGAGTCTAGGAGACCTGCAGGATCGTTGTTTGAGAAATGCGATGTGATAAAAAGAGAGCGTCAAATATGACACACTGAACATCCTGGATATCAAACTGATTGCCCATCCTGCAGAAGCAACATTCTTTCTATGATCACATTCGTTCATTTTAAAGCTGACTTGAAGCTATGAAAGGTAAACAGCAAGTAGCTTATCTTCGTATAACGGTAATTTGTCGTAAAGACACAATTCTTCTACCCCCGCTTCGGACCCTAACACAACGTTGAAGGCTTAAAGCCCGCTTCTATTCTTGGCCTTGTCATCTCAACACCAACACCCTCCCCTTGCACGCCTTGTCTCTTTTCTTTCCTTTTTTCTTCTCTTCTCCACGTGCATGCCAAGTAACTTAGCGGTCAACGAGTCGAGTCATCGTACGATACCCTTCATCCGGTCTTTCACCTGCGATGTACCGAACTCCCCTGAAGTGGAGAGAGAGGCCCAGTCGGAAATTAATGAAGGACCACTTCTGTGAGGAACGATCTGCGCTGTTCGGAGAAACAAGGACACTTTGAATGATGTAAATTGAGGAATATTCAGTGTTGTGACGATCCGGAAGTCGAATTGTCCGCGAGATAACACTTTTTGAGTTTTGATGACGAATGCTTCAACGACGGTTAGGTTGGGGGGGGGGGGGGCATGTTAATGTGATCTACTACTGGTGGTCACTTGGCGTTAGATTGTTAATGTTAAGTCAGGAGTCAGTTCGGTTTGTATGTTTGTTCGTGTTCCATATTAAGAATGACTGAGACCATCTAGGTACTCTCGTCAATACGTCTACTATACATGATATGATATACCCACAATCCCCGGCAATAACTTTCAAATGCCTTTGCACCAGTCCTTTCCCGTTGCCGGGGCGTGTCCCGCTTCAAAATTCGTACCAAACCCACGCTTTCTGAGATAAGCCAGTCCCCTCGAATACACCAAACACCAGGTCATACTGTCCCATCACATTACGTATTACTTGTTCTGTTTCTCTAGTGCGTCACGACTCGAACAACCTGCAGGATGAGGCCGAAGAGAAGTCCTCTCGCGACCTCCTCGATTTGCAGACAGTCAAAGACTCTGCCAAGTGCTTCACCAGTTGCCGCTTGACCCATGACGCCCATCAAGGCGGCTGGAAGACCGCTCTGGATGAGCAGTCGTCGGGCCTTGATGCGGAGCTGTTCCTTCTCGTCGGCCGTGAGCTCGGCCGGCCAGGCTGCAAGCTCCTGCTCCGTTGGCATCATGTTCTCTCGGACTTTGCGAAGCTGATCCGCGATACCTGAATCGGATGTGGAAGCATCGATAACAGACTTTTGGATCAGTGACTGCACCGTCAAGAGAGATGGGTTGCCAGGGCGGAGGAGGAATGACTTGGCAGCCGTCAAGAGTGTACGTCGAATGTTCCAAGCTGACGACAGAGTGTACATCTCGTTAATTACAGCAAACAGGAGCTCAACCGCAACACGAGTCTCGGGCTCTGAGAGCGGAGTGTACTGTTTGATGGGTTTCAAAGACGCTCTCTTGCCGTCTGTCACTGAAGGTGGAGGTGTTGGAATTTGTTGAGAGCCTTTGCGTTCCTGTTGATGTCCCTTGACACCGTTGTTCAACTTCTCTCGCATGTCGCCATGTCCTTCAGGCGAACCATAGTCGTCGGTTATTTGATCGGGCGGAGGCGGCAGCTTCGTGAAGTCCAGGCTTACCGCCGAAGGAGATCGTAGCTGCGCAAGGCTTGGTGCACGGCTGTGCTCCCGACTAGGGAGTGCACTCGCCGAGGCCGAAGCAGGCTCTTTAAGTTCCGAGCGACTCGCACGAACGTCCGCGTCCGACTCGCCTTGTGACTGATAACTGGGACGACGCTCCATGGGAGGCATCTTGCCCGGCTGTAAAGATACGATAGATGAGCGCTGGCTATCCATGCTGTCGCGAGCTGAGCGGACGGGAGACCGCGCACCGCTGAGCTGGCTTGGAGGTGTTGAAAGAGAAAGTCGACTAGAGTTGGCTGTCAGATCTACTGACTGGGTAGGCTTCCTGCCGAGGCCAGAAAACGTGCTGCCAAAGACTCCCGTAACACCTCCGACTAGACTCTTGCCACCTTCTACAGCACCCTTGGGTCCAATTGCCAACGCGTCCAGCATGCCTTTGCCCATTGACTCCCAACCAAAGCCTGCTTTGGATTCGCTATGTGTGTGTCCCTTTGATTTTTCCAGGAAACGCTTCATACCCTCGCTTTCAGCCAAACTCTGGTACCAACAAGCATCTCGAAGATACCTCTCCAGCTCACCGCGAAGCGACTCACGAGTGTGAAGCTTCCAGTCCGGTAAGTCCTTGTGGAGTTCAGTGAAGGCAGTTGCACCAGAGATGTTGGCAATTCGCCTAAGGATCTCGTGTAGAGTCTCGAAATCAGCATATCTCCGCACGATCATCCATCCAGGATAAGCAGTCACAGACGGCTCAATCTGCACCCAGTAGTCCCAGTTAGGTTTGCTGCGAATGCGGGTCGACTCGCCCGGAGTATCGTCATGCACAGTGATGGTCGCGTTGTGGAGGGTAAGCGGCGCTTTCTTAGGCGCCTGCTCCTCCCCTTCGTCTACTACTTGTCCAGGTGGTACTATCTGATCGAAACTGGTGAAGCGGGTACCGTCGGATCGGCGAGGAGATGACTCAAGGCTTGACGAATCTGTCGGCGACCGGGGTGTAAGAGGAGTCTGGGCTGTATCGCTCTTTATAGAGAATCCCCCTGTTGATGCTGATGAGGGCAGAGGTCTGTCGTTTGTCGAGGAGAGGTCCGGTGCACCAGACAATCTCTTTTCACCATTGCCGAGATCTGTGCTTGATTCTCGCACAGAAGCCATCGAGGCGCGTTTTTGTCGGGCTTCTTCTTGAGCAATCAATTCGTTCATGCGCTTCATCTCTTGCATAGCTTCGTCCATCTCCTCATCTGCCTTGCTCAACTTCTTCTTGTGACCAAGGGGTTCTTTGCGGCGGGCCCTTTCGTTTTCCAATGAACTGCGTCCAGGTTTAGCGATACCAACGTTTCCCACATTTCCATCCAGATCAGCAAAAACATTTGTTGCTGCGATATTGGGTTCAGGAGCGCGCTGCATGCCAACATCAATAGCTTGGTTTAGATTTGGCTCGCCAGCTTCCAGAAGGTACACAATCCACCCATTGATCCAATCGGCTTGGCTGCAGGTGTGCAGGGACTTTTCGAGAACTGAATTTGCGAGAATCTCACGTAAGAAGACTCGAGCAGGATCGCAGTTATATGAGTTTCGGTCTAGGAATCCGAGCAGATCTTCGGCAACCATTTTGAATTTTGCAGCCTGTTGACGTTGGTTTACGAGGTTGGCCAAGTGGCATTCTGGGTTTGATGCCAGGTAATTATAGATAGCGTCGGCGGCTGTCATGCTGCTGTCTGGGGGAAGTTCTGAAAAGGCGGATGCGAGCTCGGACATGAAGACGATGATGATGGAGGATGAGTTCGTAAGAAGATCGAGGAAGGCATCGGCGGGTCGCTTTCGACCAAGGTGAGTCGAGACGGAAAGGAGGTATGATGAGAGTGTCTTGCGGCACGCGAGGGGAAACGAGTGGTCAGTAGGAACAATAGGATTGTACCACCACTTGACATAATCCCTAACGATAGCATCGACGAGTCCCCCAAGAGCTTCGCGGGTCTCTGGCCGGAAGTCGTCAAAATTCTTCATAGCAGTCTCCTCGTCGTCACTGCTATCCTCTCGCATATTCTCTGTCTGATTCTTTTTGGCCTCCAAAAGTCGGTCTATAACGTCGATACCTCGTTCTCCTCGTACGACTTTGGCGAGCTCTGGGTTCCGAGCTTCCCATGAGATAAATCCAGCTACTCCGCCAAATGCGCCGATGAGGACAAGACCTAGACGTCCCATGGTTAAATATGTAAACGCGGCGAAACCGACTGCGACGCCAGCGAGTGAGCCAGGAGTCGCCGTGGCGAAGAATTGGATAACCTTTGCAATTGGAGCATCGTCTCCAGTCGCAGGTCTTGTATTAATTGTATTGTTATTCGTAGAATTCGTAAGGGATTTATCGGAGATCATGGCGTCGTTTGTTGTTGTTGTTGTGGTCCTGTCAGCAAGACCATTTGTATTTGACAGCTTGTCTGCTAACAGTGACTTCTTGTCTTCTTGCGGATGTGTAAGTGTAGACAGTGGCGAGCCATTGAGCTCTATGGCCTTGGGCTTGGGCGGATTCGCAAGCGAAACACCTGGCTGGGGCGCATTCTGGTCGGGGAATGCGGTTGAATTCATCGGGAATGGAAGCTTGTCCAAGTTTGTTCTCGTAGCGCAACCCCGAATACGGTAGCTCTCCCTAGCAAAAGAGAACAGTGAAACCAAAGGCAATTCTCGTAAGCATAGCAAGTGGGAAATGGATAAATGCAGAAGAGCAAGGGCGATTGTAAAGAAGCGAGAAGCGAGAGCAAAAGGAGAAAAAGAGGATGAAGCAATGTAGGTAAATGAAACGAAGAAACCGTACAGGTAAGGATGGAAATTTGTCTGGAACGCTGGGGGGGAAATGGATGTCACCGATTTACAGCAGGTGCAGGCACATGTATTACACTTGGTGTCGCGTGTCTTGGGGCTTCTAGCTCCAAATTTGCCGAGCGTTGGAATTGCTTGTCTTTGTGCTTCAGGGGTCACGGCCCCTAAGCCCCAGGGGTAGGGCTCTGACCACTGGCCGACTGCCCCAGGCTTTTTCATGCTGGCCTTGTCCGCATCACGACCAAGTGGGTGTCAACTGCCATGATGCACTATAAACGGCAACAGAAGCTAATAAAAACCCCTGATTCATCCCCCACCAAAAGAATACGGCGTCCAATTATTATTGCCTGCATGTCTTGTTTCGTTTGATTAGCCTTGCCAGGTATAACGACCCTAGGTAGTCTTGACGTGATCGCTCGATCTCTAATTTACTCTCCGCGAAGAGCTGATAGTTATTGACTTATTCAAGAGGACATGTACGATCTGAAGCAGAGAAGTCAAGAATCAATACGTTTAAGTTAAGTAGCTGGAGTGAAACTAGAATTACTTGTGACGTTTCAGTCATTATTAGCTGCATCGTAATTATTCGAGGTGGAGCTATTGCTTCTGCGTCACGTGCCTTGGTGTCACACGGATACTCCCCGCGTACCTTCCCAACGCGTCTGGAGAGGGCCTAATCTGGCTGTAGGTCAGCGCCACATTAATCTCAGACGCGATAAGACATTTTGTTGAAACATCTCATCAATCTCAAAATTATTCATCTCCTTCCACTCACCAAACACTAGAAGGACGCTTCTATAACTGTAGCAATGGCTCGCACCGTCACCAAGAAGCGCGCTGCCGATTCTGATAGCGAGCCCGAGACTGCTTCCAAGAGAGTCAAGAGCGCCGCGACATCTGTTGAGTCAGATGGCAAAGATGATGATGGAAACCCGTTCTGGGAGGTAAGGAAATGTGATCCACCATTTCAAAACTATATCCTAAGACTGTCGTTTAGCTATCCAGCAAGCGCCGTGTAGGTGTATCAGACTTCAGCAAGAAGACCTTTGTCAATATCCGAGAGTACTACGAGAAAGATGGCAAGACTCTGCCAGGCAAGAAGGTACTTGAACTTTTTCGTTCATAATCTAACCCATACTAATTGCTTCGAAAGGGCATTTCACTTTCCATTGAGCAGTACAATGCTCTCCTGAAAGCCATTCCGCGTATTAATGCCACTCTACGCGCTAAAGGTCTTGCTGTTGAAGGCGACGAGGCAGAAGAGCTCGAGACTGCTCTGGAGCCTGTTCCAAAGGTTAAAAAGGAGCGAAAGAGGTCGCCCAAGTCCAACATCGATGTCACCAGCGAAGAAGAGGAGGATTAGATTAATGCATTTGTGATCTTTTGCCATTCGGCTTGTGCTATGGCACCGGTATGGAGTAAGGAGTAACGGGCTGGGACCCGGATGTCGTTGATTTGCGTATTTGGGATCATGTACTAACGTAAACTCAAAAGTTTATATCTCAAGAAAGTACTGAGATTAATACATATGTCTGAAGCTTCCTCTTCCTTCTGAGATTAATTGTGCTCGTTGCATAGTGTATCCTCATAATATCAGAAACTAGAACTTACGAATATAACCAGAATCGAGACGCTTGATCAGTCTACCATTAGGGTGTTTCTGATTTTGTAGAGGCAGAACAAATGCCATAGTAGGTATGTTATTGGAGGCTTCGGATCATATTCTGCTGAGTTTCATCACAAAGATAGAAGACGTTGTGGAAGCCTAATAATAGAGTCTTCCTGGGCCGTTGTGTGGAAATTTATTGGCAACTGGGGCTGAGCAAATGCACTATCTTTTGAACTTTATCTGCAGCAACTGTCCTGGCAACATGAAACAAGGCTTCTACAACAGAATAAGCACAGATTCAATAGATCGTCAGTTTTATTGCCAATGCGTACTATAACTACACATGCAGTTTAGCCTTTCGATAATCTTTCCATTGAAAGAACAAAGGGCCACAAACTCGGAATCGCGTTCGCGTTTCGTGTATGTTGTTACTGAGAATTCCTCACTGTTAACCCTTTCTTTTCGATGCTTAAAGGATTTCTGGTGCCAAGGAATGAGAGAGCCTTGCATGAGAGCCAGCAAGATTGTAGCATTGAAACAGCCAACCCAAGCGTAGAAAACAGGAACATCCCCGGCTTCAAGATCAATCAAAGAGATTTGAATGCTCTAAGTATTAGCTTTGCATTTTTCTTTCACACAAACTGTTCGTCCAAGGTCCTCTCAATCCTCAGCGTTGTCCTACCCCATCTACGTTTCAAGTCTCCGCCAAGGGGTGGGTTGACGCGCAAGCCTTATTCCCGAGAAACTTAGCTTGGCCTCGACCAGACTTTACAATCCAAGGTGATAGCAGTAGAACCAGATATACTCGCTTTATCATTCCAATCGAGAAACTCTAACAGTCTGGAACAATTCCACCAGCGTTTTTGGCAAAAGTATCAGGCTGACCCGGTATTGCAAAAGGAACTGCCCCGCTCACTCAGCGCTTGAAAGTGAAGATCATGAAGTTGATCAGTAACTTTGGAGCATGGCAATGTCGGCTGCGGCATGGCAGTGGTGATCTAGTCGCCAGCCACTTTATACAGACAATTGCTATTGGCCTCTGCGAGCGTTTATATGCTTTGCATCTATTTTCAGGAGGTGAAGACCCATGGAAGGGACATGTTGGTTTCTCAGCAGCAGCTTAACAAAAGACACAACATCAGTCATATTGAATGCCTCATGATCAGGAAGAATTGACTGTAACTTATAGAACAAGAGGTAACAAAGTCCTAAGTTAGAGCCAAGCCTTTAGTGCCCGGGAGATGGATGGATGGTGATAGCCCGGCTT
The DNA here is from genome assembly GCA_900312805.1 of Fusarium torulosum. Lineage (NCBI taxonomy): Eukaryota > Fungi > Ascomycota > Sordariomycetes > Hypocreales > Nectriaceae > Fusarium > Fusarium torulosum. The sequence continues at coordinate 47,786 of ONZP01000077.1, read as the reverse complement.
TTGGCGCCTCCCCAAGCCCCTGGACCCAGCAAAAATTGGATACGGAGTCTCCTATTCCTTGGGGCCTTAGTATTATTACTGTGCTACAGCTCCTGTCCACCTTAACCTTCTGACTTGTCCTCTCCGATACCTTGTTTCACCCTCTCATCATAATCGAGTCCTTATCATTTTTCTTTTTATTGATTCTTACTCACACTCTCGTCACTCCTTGTTGTATTCGTTCTACGCACAGTCTCTTTTGCCTGTCTGTGTTGTCTCATATTCCTTCAATATCTTGTCGGAACTTACCATCGGCTCTTCCGTCTAGTGACGCAGCTCAGCCAGCAAACACTGCATTCACTGTATTTTCATAATCCATTTCCGTTTCAGGCTCATTCAAGCATCCAATCTCGATCGCACCTTTTAAGAACATATTTCAGACTTTAGCGGCAGAATCAACGTGCACCCAGACTTCTCTATTAATCTCTTACTTGATGTTTGCGCTACTCAACACATAATCACCAAACATATTCCACACTCAGTCTTTGAAATGCGTATCTCATGGCGTCTGGGCTCGGGCTACGTCGAGTCAGTGGATGACTACATCGGCGTTTTGGTTCCTCTGGAGGAAGCTCATCTTTATAGCCAAGCGGCTAAAGCTAAGAATGCGAGCAATGGGGCAAAACGAGAAGAGGGAGAGATGGACGACTTGGAGATGAAAGAGGAAAGCGAGGGTATGCTTGGGGGAGAGGCTGGTGAATACACCGTTGAAGGTCTGCGCAAGGAAATGAGAGAAGGACGCCGAGGGCAATGGACGACATATGAGAGTGAGTAAAGTGTTGAAAAACAACACAGCAGCAGCAGAAACTGACAAGAGTATAGTCAAATCAAAACTCATAAATAAAGCAGTTGGAGATATCGGTATGGGTAGTTATAACTGGCAGCTCTTTGTGCTATGCGGCTGTGGATGGTTCGCCGATAACCTCTGGATGCAGGGAGTATCACTCTGTCTCCCATCACTATCAGGCGAATTCGGCATCGACGAAAAGACAGTTCGATACACGACCAGCGCCCTCTTCATCGGTCTCTCCATCGGCAGTTTCTTCTGGGGCATTGGGTCCGACTTCCTAGGCCGTCGCATCGCCTTCAACACCACGTTGCTCATCACCAGCGTATTCGGTATCATGTCCGCTTATGCTCAGAGCTGGGGCAGCGTCTGCTTTTTGTTCGCCGCCCTAGGCTTTGGAGTTGGTGGCAATCTTCCCGTCGACGGCGCTCTCTTCCTCGAATTCCTCCCCGATGCTTCCAGCGCTCTTCTCACCCTCCTGTCCGTCTGGTGGCCCTTTGGACAGCTCGTCTCATCTCTGATCGCATGGTACTTTATCGGCAACTGGCCGATTCAGCAGGGCTGGCGATACTTCATCGTCACTATTGGTATTGTCACCTTTGCCATGTTTGTCGTCCGATTCTTCATCTTCCATCTTTTCGAATCGCCTAAATTCCTCCTCAACAAGGGCCGTCAACACGAAGCCGTCGCTGTCATCCACGGACTGGCATACCGCAATGGCACAAAGACGTGGCTCACTTCTGAGCTTCTCGATCTGGTATCTTGTGAGGACGGTGAAGATATAGCCCACGTAGTAGAGAAGAAGATCCCTGCCCTGTCGACTTTTGCTGTTATCCGTGAGAAGCTCCGATCTTTCTCTGGAGAGCGTCTACGACCTCTCTTCAAGACCAAGACCCTTGGCATGGCAACATCTTTGATCTGGTTCTGCTGGGCCACCATCGGAATGGGCTATCCCCTTTTCAACGCCTTTCTTCCTCAGTACTTTGCTCGTGCGCACAACGAGGAAGCCTCAGGTAACATGCAGTCCGAAACTGACACTATCTCCTCCGACACATATCGTAACTACGCCATCGCCTCTGTCATGGGCGTCCCGGGCTCTCTGCTAGCTGCTTATCTCGTCGACCATCCATCTCCCTTCCTCGGCCGCCGTGGAACACTAGCCAGCTCCACGCTCCTCTCTGCGGTATTCCTTTTCCTCTTTGTCTTCTACGGCACAACCTCCACTGCGCAGCTTCTTATGTCCTGCGTTGAAGCTTTCGCCCAGAACATTATGTATGGTGTTCTCTACGCCTTCACTCCTGAGATTTTCCCTGCCCCTGTCCGTGGTGCTGGTACTGGCGTAGCCAGCTTTTTGAACCGTATCACTGGCCTTATGGCACCCATCATTGCTGCTACTGTTCCTGGTGATGGCGCTACTACCCCTATCATCATGTCCGCCATTCTTATCCTGTCAGCCTTTGTTGGCATCTGTCTCATTCCTATTGAGACGAGAGGAGCTTCGCGACTTTGAAACCTCTCAGTACTTTCATTTAATCATCAAGCGCGGTTGTAACAAAGCAATGGGCACCGCATGACCTTCTAATTTACAACATACGCATATTAACGACCTGGAGTCAAAGAGTGGTCCTGGGTGTGGCTTGCATTTTTTCTTATCCTTTACAAACGGGGTTGGGTTGTGTTTTCGACTTTGGTGTTATTCATATAGGTGCCTGTTCGGAGCGGTCTAGTCTATTAAAATGTACAATAGATATTGATAAAGTTTGCCTATCGAGTTCCCTTTGCGCCCGCCGGCGCATCAACTCTTCTCTTCCTCAGTGATGTACCCATGGCATCCCTAACCATGGGATCGGCTCTGATAGTATTCTGTACAAGCCACTCCCGCATCTTGCCTTGTAGATTGGACGTTGCTTCGGCATCGCCCTTGAATGGTGCCATTTCCATATCCAACAGTCGCAAAGCATCACCATCGAGCTGCTTAGCCAGCATTTCAAGTCTATTCAGACTTTGCCGAAGAGCCTTTTCGTCCTGTTCTTCAGACTTTTCTGGTCCAGTAATCATTGTCGCAACGAGTGGTCCTATCTGGTTCAGAGCGATGTAGAAAGTGATTGTCAGTCTTCGGGCTAGCGAGATGACCTGGAATGGGAGATATGGTGGCAACGAAGTGACTCGGGCGAGGACAGCGTTGATGGCGTTGACAAAGGGTGGGAATTCAGGGCGTGTTACAGCCTGGAGCTCAAAGATACATAGAGCGATGAGAACAAGCCATCTGTAGTATTTGCCAAACTCCATATAACCAAACAAGCCAAGGACGTAGATAGATGCAGCAGCAATCACGTAGTGAGGTAGGATACCCGAGATGACACCACGAGTAATGTAGTCTCTAATGGTAAGGCACTTTTGCCAGCGCGCAATCTCAGGTCCAAACCGCTCATACGCAAACCGCTTTGCAGTATCCTGCAGGGTATCGCTAGCAACCTTCAGATGCATAAAGAAAGCCGCCGAATCGCCTGCGTCCTTGCCGGCCTTGTCGGGGTGGTGCATAGCAGCCAAACGACGGAAGCGTGTTTTAATCTCACGGTCGGCGGCGTCGAGGGGAACACCAAGATCGGCGTAGTAGGAAGATATGCGTCGCTGTTCGTAGTCGGCCTCGAAGATGGTGTAACAGAGGTAGGCAGCAACAACGAGGATGTGGATGTTACGTCGATGCAAGTTGTAGCGGGCTGAGCCAGGCGCAGGCTTAGGGTCGCCCGCTCGAATGGTAACGCCGTAGTATATAGACTGAAGCCATCCTGTTGCAAGCTACGGGTGGATGTTAGCAGGTCGAGGTATCTCGAAAGAACAGAGCACATACGCTTGGAAGAAAGGCCCAGCCTAGCATGGACAAATAGCCAGACATGATGGGCAAGGGAGCATTTATCGGTGCTCTATGTTTTGCGATATGTGCGTGCACATGTGTTGGAAGCCAAAAAGCGAGTGACAGGTAAAAGAATAAGTTGGAGGTGTATAGTATAAGTGGTTTTTGAAGTGGCCAGGTTGTGGTTACAAACGATCGCGCTGGCAGGTGTTCGTTGGTGTTTCTAGCTCCAGTGCGTCAGAGTGGGTCTCGTTCTTTGTCCTTGTCCTCAGGTATTATTGACTTGCATCTAACGTTACAGATCTTATTATTCTCCGACAGCCCTACCTAAGCTAAAAAAAATGTATACATAATATAAAACAACATAATTAGATATATTTACTGAGTTTAAATTCATATTTACGGAAGCCCAAACTGTCGGCGCCAACCCTGTTTCAGCTTCACTTTGCCATATCAAAAGCATGGCAAATCATATACCAAAGCTCAACTTCAAACAAGACCTTCCTATTGCGCTTACACTTATTTGATAAGAAGGAATCGCAACGCACAAGCCATCGACTTTCCCGAAAATCAGAGACTGGGATTGTCAACCAACCATCTTATCGTTACATTCAAGCAGCACTTATAAACACTCAGCGCATGATGGAAATGCCGAAATAGGATGTTTCGACCGGGGCACCACTGGCCTATCTCTATAGTTTGTGGCGATATATCCAGACTTGATTCGTTGTTGCAGCCGCTTGAAACATATTGCTGGCGGCCAGCTTGAGGGTGTTGCCAGTTGGACATGTGGACAATACAATGGAGAATATGAGTAGATTATACTATATCAACAATGGACATCCTCCAATTCTCTGAATATGGTAGCCCTTCTTCTTTCTCTTCTCTATATACCTCTCCTTGACTTCCCGCGATGCTCCTGTTGCAGATACTCCTATATGCAGCTACAGTTTGGGCAGCATGCAACGGCCACGGTGAGCTCTGCAAGCGCAAGTATTCAGATATCACCTTCATCGGTACACACAACAGTGCATTTGTGGGAAAGCTACCTGTTCACAACCAATACGTCTCAGTTACAGAGCAACTTGACCTGGGCGTAAGGTTCCTACAAGCTCAGACGCAAGACAAGGATGGCGACATTCAAATGTGCCATACTCACTGTTGGGAGTTGGATAAAGGTCCTTTAGAGGATTATTTGAAGGAGATTTCGGACTGGATGGGAAAGAACCCGGACGAAGTCGTGACGTTGCTCTTGACCAACATCGACGCTTTGCCTATCGAGAAGTTCGACGACGCCTTCAATAGCACAGGACTCAAGGGGTTTGTGTTTCGTCCCGAGAAGAAACTCGCGCTCGATGAGTGGCCGACCTTACAGAGGTTCCTTGACGACGGAACCCGTCTCGTTATATTTATGGGTATGTTACTAGAGCTTGTTGAGAGTCCTGACCATACTGACTTAACTTGGATTACAATATGGATGAGAGCAAGTTTGACTACATCATCAACGAATTTGACTACTTCTGGGAAACACCCTTTGGCGAAACTGACTCTTCATTCCCTACTTGCGAGGTTGATCGGCCTGAGAATGGCGATCCTACAAAGCTCATGGGCATCATGAACCATATGCTGAATCACGACGTCTTAGACATTGTGATTCCGAATCAAGTTGATGCAGAAGAGACCAACTCGGCCGAATCTATTCAGAGCCAGGTAGATCTTTGTGACGGTAATTGGAGCAGGCGACCGACTGTTGTTCTTGTGAGTGGTTAGCCAAGTTTGCAGTAACTCATGACTAACAGTTGTAGCTGGATTGGGTTAATGTTGGAGATGCGATAGATGTTCAGTTATCTTTAAACGGATTGTGATATAGAACTTCTGTACCTGTATATTGATATTCTGATGGATTTTGGCACAGTTTCAGACAGTAACAGACTCAATCATGATGCATGTTTGTTAGTTGACTCCAACAGTACTTACTCTGATCGTGATAGAAGCAAAACTCGTCCATTTTCAAAGACTATGACACAGCTATTCGAAGCGAGCTCATATCCTGTTCACTGACTGTGCAGTATGTAGCAGATTTGATCTACAGGTAATGTCAATGTTGTTCTAATTGGTTAATTACGATAATGGACGGTATAAGTTGGAATGTAAAAGGTTGCCGTTGATTGGCCATACATCGAATCTGGAGTCGATCAAGGGGTTCTGTACCTGGCTAGCGCAGGGGTGTCCACTGAAGAATGTCCTCCACTTGCAACAGGGAACGCTAAACAAACTCTATACCAGGTACCGATACGATGCAGGGCAACGGCAAAGCTTGTTTTCTTTGGTTTGATCGTAACATTCAAGGAGGATTTGTAGCGATAACTCTCCATCTATTGATGTGATAAACGAGCAGAAGGCTTTTTTTTATCATTGACACATCGTCTAGTAACAAGACGCGCGTGCGTCGTTGTTTAGAATATACCACACCAAAGGTCCTCCTCAAAGAGAGCCCCCTTAATCACATGGAATGAGGAATCTGAATCACTCGGTATTTGTGATAGCAATGAACTTTGTTGCATAGACAAAATGAAACGGTTATAATTACTATGACTTGCCTGATTAAGCCTGTAATGTGACACATACCCTTTTGCTCATTGGACAGAGTCGTCTTTTTCATCGTTTATCGAAATTGCCTTCCAACGTTGAATCATTTGACGTACTACGTACGTAGTAGTAGTAGTAGTAGTAGTAGTAGTAGTAGTAGTACAGTAGGTAAGGTAGTAAACATCACACTTCTTTCATTTGCCGTGCCGTCCGCCATCTCTAGCAACACCACACCGTTGATTAGTGGCGCGCCTCCTTTTCCGGCTTTTGTCTCCCTGAATTTGGTCTTGCTCGTATCAACAAAAAAGAGACCATGGGCCGAGAGCCTTGTCTCGATTGAGTGGCCTGTTCCTTTTTTTTCGCAGTGTCCTCTTGGACTTGTACTTCTTTTTTTTTCTTCTCCCCTTCCCTCTTCCTCTTTTGTTTACTTCTCTTCCCCATCATCTTCTAATTCCCCCACATTCTCTAGACCCATACAATGTTGCTTCGCAAGCTTGGACAAGTCCTGGCTGCGACAGCAGGTAAGCACAAACCTACCCTTGGCGCATTCAGCAATTACACTCAATTGGATTACTGTGGCTAACTATTACTTTCTTCACTTTGATAGCTCTATTCCCTGTGGCCTTCGCGAAAGATAAAGATGATGTCGGCCAATCCACATTTGTCTCCCCAGACGGCGACGTATCATTCGCCATTGACATTGGCGACAACATCAACACCGAAGTTTATCTCAGTCTCCGTGTCAAGAAAGACCGATCCTGGGGCGCCGTTGGCCTTGGAAGCGAGGACATGCCTGGAGCCTTATTTCTGATGGTATACAAGAACCGAGAAAATAACAACGTCACATTTTCCCCACGGCTCGCCTACGGACACTACGAGCCCTATTACTGGGATGAGCTGGAATACGATGTACTCGACGACACGGGAATCATCGACGATCACATGGTTGTGACAATTCGCTGCAAGAGCGGATGTCGCAGTTGGCCTTCGCGTGGTGGACAGAGAGGATACCTTGATGTTTCCGAGCACAACAGCCAGGCCATCTTTGGCTTTGGGCCCAAGGAGGACTTTTACAGCGATAACAAGGATGCGCCTCTCAAGTACCACGCGGGATACGGCAGTTTCTCCATCGATATCGGAAGGACGGAGGGCAAGTCTGAATTACCGTCCCTCAGCGATTCGACAAAGAATGTTGGGTCCAAGCTTGTCTACTCCAAAAAGGCCAAGCCCAACTGGGCATCACCACTTCACGGAGTATTCATGGTCTTGTCGATCGTCTTCCTCATGCCAGTTGGTGTTGTTCTTCTGAGGTCTGGTGGCTGGGTCAAGTGGCACGCTCTTAACCAGACTATTGCGACTATTGGAGTTCTCGCTGGCTTCGGAATTGGTGTTGCCAACAGTTTCTACTACCAAAGGGTAAGTCACTTTTAATCTTGGAACCAGATCCGTCGCTGACAAGAATTAGTCTCGAAGCTTTGATGACCCTCATCAAATCGTGGGATTCGTTGTTACTGGACTATTGCTAGGACAGTTTGGACTGGGAATAATGCACCACACTCAGTACAAGAAGACACAGACCCCGACCAGGTATGGCAAGATCCATCTCTGGGTTGGCCGTGTTATTCTCTTCCTGGGTACCTTGAACGCATTCCTGTAAGTTCTTCCGATCGACTATCCTTTATGACAATTGCTAACCTACAATCAGCGGCTTCACATTTGCCTTGAACCGAAGATTCGGCATGCTTCTCGCCCTTCTCATATTCTTCATCTGCATAAGCAGTCTCATCCTAATCTATGGCCGTCAATACATAGACAAGCGACGTCGTGGCCCTCGCGGTCCCGGTCTTGCAAACCCTCAACCATACGGCCATGCGCCGTGGCGAGAGCCTCCTTCCCAGCACATGGGTTACCCATCCGATCCCCCACCAGGATATCAGCCTCCGTCAAACCAGGCTGGACTTAGCGGACAAATGTCACCTGCGATGCGTTCGCCATCTCCCTGGCGATCAAACGACAAGGATGATGATGCAGATTTGGATATGGGACGTGAGCAGCGACCGAGAGAGTTTTAAGCAGGTTTAAGTTTCGGGCAAGGAGGTTGGCGTTTGGGTCATTTCTTGAACAGTGGCGAAGAGAATGAGGCGTGTCATAACGGCATTGTTATTGAAAAGCGAACCTATACTATGCATGATGCTGTAGTTCTTAGTATGAATTCATGAGAAACAATACAATTTTTGGTAGTTTGAGTATGTATACCACTTAAAGGCGAACGCAATCATTGCACCACATTGACATGGAAGTGAAGGTGTAGCTCGATTGGCGTTCGATACAATCATATAAACGACATATGCATATAGACCGGTGCGATGAGTATAAAAATAAGCTCAAACTAAAGCGCATACGCCAAGGAATATAATTATCGATCTCGGTTCAAACTTATTTCACCCCGGCCGCTGGTTCGCGAGCCCATCATCTGATGGTTCAGGGTAGGTTAAAGTAAATAACACATTCAGGGACCATTGCATTTACCTCTTCGTCGTTCAATTTAACTCCCAATTCAACTCGGTGTATTATCCTTGAGTTAGTTGCGTCGTTTTGTGCTATAGTCCTATCAATATGTTGCCGACATCGGATTGTGATACCTTATCTGAAGGTTTGACAACCATAAAATTGACTCAACCACATAACTCAAACTTCCCCTCTCAAAATACTGTTCAACGACAACGCCTAGATAACAACAATGTCAGTTAAAGTCAATATCGGAAACCTGAGCCTCAGGATTAAAACAACTCCTATCACGCAAGAGGATTTCGCGCCTTTTGGAGATGTAGTCTCGAATCCTCGACCGGGCCTTCTCCCGACTAAATACGCATCTCAAGGCGGTCAACTGCCATACAGCGGCGCATCGGCCAACCAAGGGACAGCAATTCGTTACGCCGATGTTAGCAAACCTCGGGACCTCTTGTCGCAAGCTCCCAGCAGCAATGGCAAATTGATCATGAGTCAGTTCGTCTGCGAAGCTCGAAGCTTGGAGCCCGCCAGCGACGACCCTACACAGGACGAGTTCTCTGTCACTATCCTCGAGCGTCACCCGTTTACCTCGCAGACGTTTGCTCCACTGGCCTCTACCGCTTCGAGCTACCTGGTCGTCGTAGCGCCGTCTCTGCCCCCATCTCCCCAGGACGAGGGTCTCCCCGTGCCAAGCGGCAGTGGCCTCCCTGGCAGAGGTCTACCTGACCTCAAGGGCTTGCGCGCCTTTATTGCGACAGACCGCCAGGCCGTGACCTATGCAGCTGGAACGTGGCATGCTCCGATGGTGGCACTGGGCGAGAAGGAGACGACGTTAGATTTCCTGGTTGTTCAGTTCTCCAGCGGCGTCGATATTCAAGACTGCCAGATCGTCACGTTCGAGGGCCAAGACTCCAAGGAGCCCGATATCAGGGTGCGTCTTCCGCGGCGCGGAAGAGTTACCGCGAAGCTGTAGCTAAATCAAGACCGGCGATATTTGAGGGCCAGTGAACTGCGTAATTTGGCGGTGGCTGAGTACATATATTTGACATGTAATTTAAAACATATACCTCATATACTAGCAATATAGTTATCTGCAATACTGTTGCCCTTGTATGAGTGTTTCAACTAATCTTGAAAAGACCAAGCTCAGGTTCGCCGATGTGACTATTTGCAGGAACACGACCAAAACAAATATAGTTATCTCAATATAGACTCTCGCATATTGTTGAAAGCTTAGTAATCGTGCATTCCCATCATACCGCGACAATCTCAGAAAGTGTTCTTATAGCGGCTGAGAACCCTCAGTAAACTGTGTTCCCTACTCCAGAAGATCTTCAAACAACATTGAAACCCAACAACAGTAACATCGAGTATATGTGCCTAAAGACATCATGGTGGCTCAATTCGAAGCAGCCGAGGCTCGTAACAAGCTCGAGGACCTCTCTGGGATTCAGCTAAAATCTGGCGAGAACCCATATAATGCTCTTATCAAGGCTTGTAACGACGATGTTGTAAGTGACACTTTACTCAATCCGGTTATTCCTAAGCTCACCGTGTCAGGCTGAGATTCAAACTCTCTACTCCGTCCATCGGACTAAGAGAAACGCCCAACAGGCGGAGAAGTTCTTGGATACTGGTTTCCAGGAGCTCATCATTGACCAAACCCTCCTGAGGCTTGAGGATCCGACTGTCGAGCCAGGTTTCCGTGATAGCAGGAACTGCTTGGTCTTTTGGGTTCGACCTCCCGACCATATCATTCGCCTGGCTACCAAGGTCAACGAGTTGCTGCAGAAAGCCGCACCCAGTAAGTGGATTCAAAGGCGTGATACAGTTCACTGAATGCTAATAAGTTGGATAGGTGTCTGGCTTATGCCTCCGCATAGAATGCATATGACAGCTCTTGAGGTTGCTTTCTCCAAGACACCCCAGGAGATTGCTGCTTATGTCTCTACGCTGCGACCAGCTATTCCTGACATTGCCAACTACACATACTCGCATAGATCCCGCCTGGTCAAGCCAATGGTCTCTTACGATTTGTCCGCTTTTGCTCTCTCATTCCTGCCCGCCTCAGGTGAACAATCGCTTTCACCCCCTCTCACTGAACCTGTTGCTACAGATGGTATCACGCAGGGAGACGACTACACCTACCACCATCTACGCCGTGATGTGTACGACAAGGTGCAGGCGGGCGGCGTTGTAGTTGGTTCAAGGTATCAAGTCCCCAGCGCACATATCACGCTCGGACGATATCTCAACCACGATGACCATGATACGCCAGAGAAGAGGGCGGCGTGGGTCAAGGCTATAGATGAGATCAATGCATGGCTCGAGAAGGAGGTTTGGGATAACCCAGACTCCGAGTACAATGGCGAATGGCTCGTCGGTCATGAGCGAGGCATTGATGCGCGAAATGGCGCACTCTGGTACGGAGGCGGTAAGACCATCATGCTGGGAGAAGGATTTTAGAGTAGCATCAAAGCATTAGACCTATAGACCTATATACCTGTGCTGTTTTGAAGCTTGTTCAACCATATCCATGACTCATAAGTCGTCTCCCGCGCATCGTGGGCGATACTGAGGGGTAATGACTCAACACCAAAAGTTTTTTGTTCATCACCGTAGAGGCATATTCTCGTGCTGTGCTTTGAATAGTCGTGTTGGTGCAACACAGAGATTTTTTTTCATTCATTCCCTATGAAACATGCCTCAAATTGAGGATGTGTACCTCCTTTCGCCTGTGTCCATCCATGATGCCCAAATGCCGCCGAGGGAAGCATAGAAATGGTGACCCTGAGACCCCAAACACAATGCACTTAGAAAACCAGAGCAGCACCCTTCGTCTTCTTGTCACCACTATAGTCGTTGTCAGTATGTTGTTTTCGCTTTGCATCCTAGAGTTCACGTACCCAAGCTCGAAGTGCTTGCATCGCTTCAGCGCAAGCTGGAGCTTGGTCTTGCACTTGACACACTCCAATCGCAGGACAACCTTCTTGGTGGTCTTGGCCTTCTTGTGGAAGACAGGCTTGGTCTGACCACCGTAACCGGACTGCTTGCGGTCGTATCGTCGCTTACCCTGGGCGAACAGGGAGGCCTTTCCAGCCTTGTACTGGGTGACCTTGTGCTGGGTGTGCTTGCGGCACTCCTTGCCCTTGCAGTAGGTGTTACGGGTCTTGGGAATGTTGACCTGTGGGATCCAGCGTGTTAGCCAACTGGTGATGCTTGAGTGTGTCAAGACCTGTTATTAAATCTCGCCATGTTGAGTCGTTCGCCACCAAGACAGTCTGAGAGAAAAGGTTGAATCGTCGCAAGTATTGAATAGCGTAAAAACATTGGTGTGGTCGATATGTCGTCGGGATTCGAGGTTAGGCGTTGGTATATCGAGAATCGTGTCCCTCGCGATGCTTCAGAATTTCATCCCACTTTCTCCCAAAATTGACTGTCATTGTGCGGGCGTCGACGGCGCATGGCTCGAGATAACAGCATTGCATATTCAACAGTATGCTGATGATATTGCTGATGCGTATAAGAGGGCTTTTGGACTGCTGCGACGTACCATTTTGACGACGATGTGCGGTGCCGTTCGTTGGGTGTGTTTGGTGATGCAAGTTCCAAAGGCTGGCTAAAATTGGGAGGTTTTGGTGATTTCTCACTTTGTGGGCAACCGACCCTACCTAGCCCCATTCGGGCGGTGTGGCACTCGCTTGCATGCGCCACATGTTATTGCCTTAGTATTCTGGCACCCATGATTGACGCCTCACCGCGGTGAGGCTAAGGGGTAGGCTCGTGCTTTTGGAGCTGACCCCACGAAAGGACAGACTACGGCCCCACCATTGGATTGGATCTCGTAGGCGCATCACCAAGGTGTTCTCAAGGGACGTTTTAGGGACAACAGTTAATTAATTATACGCAAATACAGAGAACAGCTCAAGCAACAATCGTCAAAATGGACCCCTACTCGACCGAAGGCGAATTGATCAACATCCACAACTACTTCCATCAAGGCCAATACCAGGAAGTTGTCGACTTCGATACCTCATCCTTCTCCCCTGACAACGCTCTGCCCGCGCGCATCCTCGTTCTCCGAGCTCGACTAGCTCTCGGCCAAGCTGAAGATGTCCTTGATGATGTGAAGGGCGAGTCCGAGCCTGAGCTACAAGCTCTAGGTGCTCTTGCTGAGTTCAACCTGGGCAAGGCCGATTCAGCAGTCCAGACGATCGAGAAGCTGGCCTCTTCGGCCGCCGACAACACAACAGTGCAGGTTATCGGAGGAACCGTCCTTCAAGCTGCTGGAAAGTCTGAGGAGGCGCTCGCTCTTCTCACCCAACATCAGGGAAGCCGTACGATTACCTGAAGCATCCGTCGTGCTTAGGACTGCGCTGACCGCTATTATCCAGTTGATGCTGTCTCCCTTATCGTTCAGATTCACCTGCAACAAAATCGAACAGACCTCGCCCTGAAGGAAGTCGCTGCTGCGCGACGATGGGCCCAGGATAGTCTTCTCGTCAATTTGGCTGAGTCGTGGGTTGGATTAAGAGTGGTAAGCATTCTAGGATTGTCAGAAACGACGTTCACTAAGACGTATAGGGTGGTGAGAAGTACCAGCAGGCGTTCTACGTCTTCGAGGAGCTCGCACAAGCCCCTTCGACCTCATCAGTACGAAGCCTTGTTTCTCAAGCTGTCTGCGAACTGCACCTTGGCCGAACAGAAGAAGCCCAAGCTGCTCTGGACCAGGCGCTGGAGAAGGATGCCAACAACGCCGACGCCATCGCCAACTTGCTCGTCCTCAGCATTATCTCTGGCAGCCAGTCCGATGAGCTTACACAGTATGTCTAACAACTTTGGATGCCATGATATTATGCTTACATTCATTAGAAAACTCCAGACCATCAAGCCTGACCACCAGTTCCTGGCTGACTTGGAAGAGAAGAGCGCCCTATTTGACAAGGCTGCTACAAAGTACAGCCCCAAGGTGTCGGCATAATTTGATCGAGGTATATGAACTGCTAGATTTAATGACGGGCGCATGGTTGATAGAGAATATCGATTCCTCAGCGACGATTATCAAGAGATTGTCGACGTGTTACAGGGTGGGAGCCGCCATGTATACGTCTGAGATTATGAAAACCGAAAAGATCAGGATGTGGAAAATAGAACAAACATCTTTACTGCTGGAATCCATTGAAACTTAAACTCGGAGGGGTGTAGACTGCCATGCTTATATACCATCTTATCATACTCCTCCTCGACGGAGTGGTTGACTGGGATAACTTCCTAAAACCTATAAACCTAAATTTTAAACTCCGCTCCTAAAATCCTTTTCACCCTGCTCGGCCGCTCCCTTAGTATTTGGCATTCCCAAGTTCGAGAATGGCTGAAGACATTTTTTGTGCTACTGACATCAACAGTCTTAGAGGTTCCGAGGCTAGTAGACCACCTTTGTCTAGGTAGGTACGGAGTAGGTATGATAAGATTGTCAAGACCTTATAAGTTGCATTGTGCAATCCCACCACGATCCTGGTTACATATATGAAGAGTCTCACAGAATGGGTGGTGTTGGCACAAGCTCATGATGCACGAGAGGATAGTTTATTTGGGTGAGCGGGCGTGTTACCTCGCTCAAAAGTGAAGAAACCCGAACGTCCATGTCATAATAGGAGGCCCATTCTTTCTATTGCCCTCGATCCTGAAACCCCGTGATGAAGAAAAAAAGAAGTCTCATGTACCCATAGTCATAAACGCATCGTGACGGCCCACACGAAACTCCCGTATTTCCCAGCCAAGATATCAATCATCATTCGCTAACGCTCGACGCGGCTCTGAAGCCCTCTTACAGATCTTTTCCTCTTAAGTATGAACCGCTCAGTTCTTCTTGTTGGGGAACTTGGGGGCGCCAATGTCGCTGCCTCGCAACTTGACATTGAGCACCCGCTCCATGGCGCTGAGCACCTTCTGGTCGGGGGCGGCACTGCCTCGCTCGAAATCGGCGACGATGGCCTGGGTGGTGTTGCACTTGGTGGCAAGGTCCTTCTGGGTCATCTTGGGCTCGACCTGCTGTCGGGTCTTGGAGATGACGTCGCCGACAGTCTTGCCGATGGTGTTGGGCTTGATGATGTCGTCTGAACGGTCAACCTTTGTCATGCGCTGGCCCTCTGGTGCGGAACCCTGGAAAATATGTTAATTCATGCAGAAAGACACACGTGAGAAGGCTTTACATACAGCGTTGGCAGAGGAGTACTTCTTCTCGGTGGAGAGACCACCAGCTCGTTGGGCAGCGTTGAGAGCGGCCTTTCCTCGAACAACGGTCTCGCGCTGGGCGGCGCCGGAGCCACGAGTGCGGCTTCCGATCTTGGTAGCGGTATCCCAATCGTCAGACATTTTGAAGGTGGATAAAGTGGTATCGCAAGTAGATGTATGTGCTTGAAAGCAGGTTGTAGGCCGAGCAGGAGTGTGGAAAGTGCTGTTTGTTGTTGGTTGAGTGAAAGTGGAATATAGATCGAGGTGAGGTTCTGGGCGACAAAGAATTTATGGGGAAGGTGATGGAATGGATGGAGGGGCTTGGAGGGCACTGAGTCAATCGGCGGAGGGGTTATAATTGGCACCGTGCAGCGCGTGCAACGCATGCATCGGTGGCCTCTCTCCCTCTGCATGCCCGCGCCTCATGCCCCCCTGCTGAGCGGTAAGGCTGCTTTGCCCTGAAGATAACAGTGCGACTGCTGCGAAAGAGGTGTCAATTTTCTCTCTCGCACCGCCACTGGTGGCTGACCTTCCTCGCCCCTTCTCAGCCCGTAGAAGGTGCTAGACTTTCTGGATGGACCCTTTTCTTGCAGGGTTAGATGACGGCTAAGCCGGGCTGCCCTGACTGCTTAGATCAAAGATCAAACTCGGTATGACTGTGAGAGATTCAATGACGACAACCAGTGGGACCCCTGATTTCGCCCTTTACAAAGTGATGCGCTCTTGCTCTTGCTCTTGCTCTTGCTCTCGTGCCATCCGCACACACAAGACTAGCTGACTGCGTGCCTATTGAGTATCATGATGACTAAAATAACGGCCTATCACCACCCAAACTGCAATCCTCGCCTATTGGTTGTCATGTAGATGAAGTGTCCATTACAGGCAATCAACCTTGATGGACAACTTTGAACCTCGGATACCTTCCATAATTATTAGATCCAAGACAATCCAGAGACTTGTTTCCTTCACTTTCCCTCTCCTCCTCTTCTTCTTGTGTGATTCTCACCCACGCAGGTTGAAAGTTTTCTCCACGCTTCAGCCACCGATATGAACCATCTTTGATCTTGCCAATGGACGGCTTGTTCGAGGACTCGTCGCTTCTGTCTTTATCGACTGTCATCGCAGCTGACTTTGTTGATCGACTCAACGAAAATTGGCTGTTTACTTTCCTGACTGTCATTGCCGTTTTGGTCTACTCTTCCCTCGGGAGCAAGTTGGACGTTGGGCTTACCCTAGGGTTTGTCGCTTGGAAGTTTTATTCCCTGATAGCATCACTTTTAAGCTCCATTGGGTTGCAGCAACTTGGGCTTGTCACCGCTATTGTTCTTGGAACATTCATAATTGGGTACCATGCTTTGCGATGGAGGTCTCCTCACAAGCCCGGATCTCTCACTGTCAGTATAGGACGCCCAGTCAACAAAACCGAGAGAGTCCTCGAAGGAGCCTTTCATCAATACCTCAAGCATCTTGTTGAGAAATCGTCAACGCCTCTTGCTGTTCGATATATACCCAGTGGAGTTGCTGAAGCTTCCGATGAGGTGTTAACGTCCCAGACAATCGGATCATCAGAACCCGCAAACGAGATCGAAATCAAGATCTTATCACCCGTCTTCTATTCACGTTTCGTCCACTATGCGCACGATTCTGAGGCCCTCTTTTGCGAGCTGGCCGAAAGTTGCACGTTCTGGACCGACAAACCGGAGTCGTTGATAAAAGTCTTCTTGAAGAAGGGTTCCGCGCCTCTTCATGCATCCAGTCTGATCGACTTTACTTACTTCCAGCTCATCAAGAGCTTGAGACGCCGACCAAATAGGATCGAGAAACCCTCAGCGGCTGCGTCGCTCTCACCCCAGGGCGTTGACATTCGAGGCTTCCGCATGTCATCCATGGACGCCTTTATTCTTGCACAAGATGATGTTGGACTCAAGAAAGCATACAGAACGGCGGTTGTTCGTCTATTCGTGGCTGATCACATCACTCTAGGAAGCATGCACTTACTTGGCATGATAGAGTTCGTGGGAAGAGTGGGCATATCATGGGTTGTAGCGTCTCTCATCTGTCAAGTCATTACAAATTTCTCATGATGAGAACTCACGAGTTGACAGAAGCAGTCGGACTTAACGAATGGTGGAAGAAGAGAGACGCAGCACCCATGAACCATCGACGACTCACAACTCAACACTCTACCTCCAAGTTTCCCCTCAAACTGACCGACCTTGGTACTGTACGCTTGGTAGGACCACAGAAACAGGCTAAACCGGCGAGGTTGAGATACTTCCCGCTGACCAATCAGCCACACGAACTATCTGACCACAGGTGTTGAGCTCTCCACTGCCCCGCGACTTTCATCATCATAGTTACCAAGCTTGCCGATTTGAGTTGGGTATTTGGAAACGAGGGACGGTTTCGGAAACGTCTTAACCGATACTGTCTGCGTGTTATAAAGCTTCTACTGCAACTGAACGATGTTGCATACCCCTGCAAATCTTCGGCATATCTCGAATTGTCTCAATTCCAAATACTCTTTGCATTAAGCCCCGCTTCGTTTACCTGCAGGGTACTCTATGAAGAATGACAAATTCCTGTGTCAACGTCACACGGCATTTTGTTCCTCAAGGCGCTTGAACTAAGGCTGACGATGGAATACGCCAACACGATTACGCTGCATATCGACAATGTTCTGATGGCGCGAGTCTCCGGAATTGGCTGATGCTTCGCGCTGGAGCTTGCTAAGCATTTCAACAATCGTCGTTCCCAAGGTTGCCAAGGTCAGACTTACACGAGATGGATACTTTCCGATAAGCTCCCACTCATGTCATCTTTGGCCTCACTAATACGGACGATATTCAAATTCTGTACACAAATACTTTGAAACATGCAGCTCCAGTTTACGCCCGTCGTTCCTAGTTCGACAACACACCTTTTACCTGATGATCTTCTTCAGCGTCATCCAATCACTGCCCCACCACCGGCAGCTTTCCCTGTCCATCATACCGTCACTCCAACAGTCGCCAACAAGAGCTCGGGATTTCCCCTACCCCGCTAAAGCCCCTCATGGAGCTTTCGAGAGCTTCTGTAAGCTTTAAAAGCTCGTCTCCTCCCGGGCTTGAGAGTGTTGTTAGCCCAGACATCAATCTTTGACTCGAACACTATAGCTTATCACCTGTTATACTCAATCTACCATAATGCCTCTCTCCGGACACTGTCTTTGCAAAGCCGTCACCTACAAGGTTGACGATGAGCCTCTCCTTGTTGGCTACGATCACTGCGATGACTGCCAGCGCCAAAGCGGTTCTACCTACTGTATGGCTTTCTCCTTCGGGAAAATTGCATAATCATCAAACCAAACTAACGTGCTACTATAGCTCTGGTTGCTGTCGTGAAGAAGGACAAGCTCACCATCAACGGCCCTGTCAAGACCTACTCAGGCACCAAGGGCTCTTCCGGCCATGTTGTCCACCGTCTCTTCTGCTCTGAGTGCGGTTCCCCCATTGCCCACGACCCCGATGCCGCTCCCGAGATCATTGCTCTCAAGGCCGGTACCCTCGACACCGAGATCAAGAAGAACCTCAAGCCTGTAAGTATAACTTGCATATACCTTCTCTTATAGCCACTAACACCAAGTACAGGACACCGAGATCTGGACCGTCAGCAAGTTGCCTTTCTGCCAGGAGCACCTCGCCAAGCCCTTCTCCAACATGCCCGAGTAAAGAGAGGAACATCGGAAGGATGTTATGATGAAAATGACGATAACGAGTTGTAAACAAAAGGCCCCGTGCCTGTAGATAATTGAAACAAACAATACCAGTCTTCGAACAGAAAGCTATCTAGTGTGATCGTCCGACTATCTAATTATAGCACATACCTCATGCTCCGTGTTTATTTACTTGACACTATAATTCAGCATCTCGAACATCATGACACTACCAGGGTCTGGGTAAAGTTATGCCGTTGTGTTAAAAGGGTATCTAGCTAATTCATTCTATCGTGAAAGTCCCTCTATATGTGCTCAAATCTTCATGTCCCTTTTTATCAAATCCAAGACTCCAGTCTAATATCATTATACGTACTCAAAGCTCATGCAAGTGCACAACACACAAAAGCCACTGCGATCATGGCCATCATGACAGCGGGCTTCTCATGCCCAGCTGCATCAGCCTCAGGAAACTCCTTCTGTATGCGACCTGTTTCACTGGCCTGTACGGTAAAGCAACTTGCCGTTCCACAGTCGTATCCATCGGGACAGCATCCAGCAACAGGGCCTGCATCCTTACCGCAGAGGAACCAGCCACTTCCACATGTCGATGTAGGCCCGGGGGCCGGGGGCGCATCCGTTGCGAGGACGACGACGGTTGCGCCGTCGGAGACAATCGTCGTTGCAGGAGCCGGACAATCGTGCGTGTCGCAGTTTCGACCGGTTCGGCAGCAGCCGCCACCATGAGTTGCGAGACAGCCGTAGAAGCCTGTAGGGCAGCCCGTTTGGGTATCGCCGTCTTCGCTTGAGGTCACGGAGGTGCCGGTTGGACGATACGGGGCAATACCGGTGGCTGAGCCCGTAGCAGTTGCAGTCACACTGCTAGCCTCCGGCTCCGTCTCCGTCTCGGACTCGGAAACGGTTGTAGGCTCTTCCTCTGCAGTTGTCTCAACCTCAGTCTCTGTTTCGGTCGTGGGTTCAACGGTCGGTTCCTCGGTCGTGGAAACCTCTTTAACAGTTGTTTCCTGTGCAGTTGTAGTTATCGTAGGCTGCTGTGTGGTTTGGACGGTCGTTCTCGTCGGGGTAGCAGCAGCACTTGGCACACCTGGTCGTTATCAGTATTATTCAAGAAGCTTTACGGGTATTCACTTACAGCCAAGTCCCTGACACACATATCCTGGGATACAGCAACCACCACCAAGGTCCGCCGAGCAGCTCGTGGCACCATCAGGACAAGCGCCAACACCTCCACCACATGAGGCACCATCGGGACAACAAGCAATGCCTCCGGGAACAGCATTACCCACATCCACGCAATATGTTCCCTCTTGACAACACTTGACCTCGGAGTCAATATCGGAGCAGCTGTTCATCCCCTTAGGACAAGACGACCTTCTCTCCAATAACGCTAGCACCTCTGCGGCACGTCGTAACAGGGTATCCCGAGACTCTTCGCTGTGAGGGGCGAATGCAGGGCGGTAGAGTCGTTCAGTGCCATTGTGGGCTAGTAACTCGTCATCTTGCTGGTCGAGAAACGATATCGCAGCGGCAGCAGCTTCACGAGGAGAGAGGACGTGTAGCGGTGCGAATGCGAGGTGCTCGCGGAGGAGCTTGTGGTTGGGATTTGGCGCGAGCTTTCTAATTGCCGTTGGTGAACTCGATTCAGCAGAGGCCTGTGGAGGCAGCACCGCGGCAAGATAAACTAGAAAAGCCGGTAGGGATCGCATTTCGTTATACTGACTGAGACACACGAGATGTTCTTTGGTCTTAGTTTGTCTTCTGTCTTGGTTCTCGTCGGGTATATAGATCGAGGTATTGGCGGTGAAATATGAAGATTACACCGCCACACGGTACCCAATAAATCTTTTCGTTAGGCGCAAATCAATGGATGCCGGAAAAGAAGACTGGGTATTGCCTGAATAAGTACATGAATTATAGGATGAGATGGGACATGATGCTAGGTTCTGATGGGGTATGACAACTCAGACTTATTAGGCTGCGTGTAAACAATTGGGTGGCTGGGAGACGGCTGGGTGAAGATATGGCGGGCCGCAGAATGGCTCTATCGCTAAATTGACAGGCAGAACCATGCGGCATAGAACGAAAATGGGCCAATGCTATAACAACAATTCAATACGTATTAACTTGGTAAGGATATGATATCGTCAACCTGAAACGGTGCAGAATACTTACAAGTTTGAAGTCATGATGGCGTTCAATGTCATGCAGGGGCTCACATGTTAAAGTTCCAATGGCGTACCTCCACCAACAGCCAGTCACAGCCTCTAGGTCAAGCATTTCACATGTATGTATACTGTACTTAGAGCAGGTATCATCAATTTTCTCTATTCGTTTTGCGTTATACATCATGATGTTACATATTTTACATGTCCCTCCTTCTATATCCAAGCGCCGCCCAAATGCATCGTGGTCATACATGAGTTATTACAGTAGCGACACTTGCGCCGCAGTTGAAAGGGTGCTTAAAACATCGCTTCCTCGTTACCCTTAGTTTCCTTCTCTTCCGCCTTTTTCTCCCCAGTCTCGGTTTCTTGCTCCGTAGTGATATCGAGTTCTTCCGACTCCTTCTCAGCTTGCTCGGAGTTGGGGATAGCCTCGTTGACTTCCTCGACGGGCTTTGCTTCAGTCTCAGTTGCTGCGACCTCAGTCTCCGTCTCGATAGATTCGATCTTGGGCTCGGCCGGCTCAGCCTTGGTCTCGGCTACAGGTTCCCTAACAAAAGAATGGCACAAGAGTCCAGCTGCGACACTAACATTCAAACTGTCGACACAGCTTCCCTGAACAAAACGAGGAACCGATAGTTCATAGTCGGCGGCGACTTTGACAGGCTTCGATAGGCCATAACCCTCGTTACCGAGAACGAGCAGACAAGGGTGGTTGTTTAGCGGGCTCTCTGCCTCAATGGAGTCCAAAGAGACGAACTTGTCACCATGCTTTCGGACAAGTTTGCGGTCAGGTGGCGCTACCGCAGCATACGTCTTCCAACCAGCTTTGCCAGACTCTTCTACAAATTTAACTGGATCATCAACTGTGAAGAGTGAAATTTCCTCTACTGCACCAGCAGCGGACTTGAGAACAACTGGTGTGAGTGTGGAAGATCCTCGATTGGTGATGCCGACAGCGTCAATGCCAAGATAACTGGCAGTACGGATGATGCCTCCCAGATTGCCTGGATCGAGAATCTCGTTCAGCAGAAGGACAAATGGCTTCGGCATGACATCGTTGGACCGTCTAACGAAGGTGTCTGTGCCATTGACTGCTGCCTCTTCCTTGGTCTGGTAGTCAAGTTCCACGTGAAAACCCAGGCGTCCAGTGCTCTCCTCCAACTTGCCGAGTGACTTGATGGGTAGTTGAGGCAGAGGAGAGGCCTCGAGAACAAACCCGTTGTGAGGTCGTCCCATGCTCATCTTATCCATGATTCGCTGCTCGTCGTTAGGCACTATTGTAATTGGCACTTTATGCTTTTCGGCCAACCGGGTCATGATGGTGTTGTCCTTGCTATCCCTTCGATTCTCACCGCCGTAGATGTAGAGGTTGTATAGCTGTCGACGGTTCTGCTCCAGGGCTGCCTTAACTACTGATCGGCCGTACAGGAACTGTGAAGCGGCAGTAGTGTACTTGACATTCATGGCCATCATTTCCTTCTTCTTTCCACGCCTGGCAGGGAATGCATCGCCATCATCATCTGCCTGGTCGTTCCATCGATCGGATCGGGCGCCGTCCTGACGAGGGGCGCTACGATCAGAACGATCCAAACTCTGTTGTGGTCTATCCGAATGATCGAATCGACGTTCTGGGCGATCAAATCTCTGTTGCGGCCGGTCTGAGCGGTCGAATCTCTGCTGTGGTCTATCTGAACGGTCAAACTGACGTTCTGGACGTTCTGGACGTTCTGACCGGCGCTCTGAGCGATCGAATTGCTGCTGTGACTTCTCGGGTCGTCCATCTGATCGCTCAAACCGTCGCTCATTTCTGGGGTTGCCGTTATCGTTGTCTCTAAACTCCCGTCGAGCGTCATTGAAAGTTCGTGGTCGAACAGGCTGCTGGACCTGCAGACTATCGGCAACCTCCTTGAGATCACCATATTTCATTCGTTGTACCAAACTGCGGTTGCCGAACTCGTTCTCAGGATCTGCGAACCGCCTCCTCCTGGTTCGACGACCAGTTCCGTCTGCTTCCCTCTCTTCTTGGGCCTTCTTTTCCTCGTCCTTCTTTCTTAGCTTCTTCCTCAACTTCTGTTCCTGGCGCCAGTTTCGTGTGCCACTTTTCGAGGGACCAGGATCGGAACCTCTCACGTTGCTGAATTTGTCCAGAAAGTCATCTCGGCGGGCGGGAGGGTCACTACGGCGGGGGCCTGCGGACGACTTGCGCATAGGAGAAGCTCCTCGCCTTGATCGAGGGTTCATATCAGAGGCTCTGCGGTCGCGGAAGCCGCCATCGCGCGATCGAGACTCGCCATATTGAGCTTGTTCGGATTTTACCACGCCTCGGACGATAGCTGATAGTGCCTTGGAGCGAACGAATATGGGAGCGAAACTTGTTTGAGCGGGATGGAGCCTTGCCAATGGTCGAGATAGGGCGACGACTCTTAGTTGCGTAGGGTAAAGCATTGCATAACGTGGCTTTAGGCTGTCAAAAAGCAAACTTTGTCGTTTGTGTTTGTATCGTAACTGTAGTCTGTACCTGCAAGCCCACTTCGTTTGAAGATCTTCCCGTTGAAGTTTCCTTCTTCGCCCCACTCAACTTTTTTCTGCCACTGAATTTCCAGGGTTTAGTGGGCGGTGAACCTCGCCGTGGCACTCTTAGTGCAAATCGTGCATGGGCTTTGTTAATTGAATGGGTCGCAACTTAACGCGCTTGGATGCGACCGTCGCGTTTTGCCGACGCAAACGAGGAAGTGAACCTCCATCGACTCGACAACAAGATTTCCACGATGGCCCTTCAGTCATATCAACAACTTTGCCAAGTCACCCACCCATAAACCAATCTGAACGATTTGCGTTTTTAACTTCATTATTTAATGGTGTCCAAAACTACGGAGCCAAGTAGTTTACAACCCACCGAGTCCTTGTCTACGATACACTTCCGCCGAGATATATGCGAGTCGAACGGCTACCTAAAGGATGGAACACGACAGTCCGCTTTATGAGCCTCTCGTGGATTTAGTGAATCAAGATGAAAACGCCATTGAGCGATCGTTGGAATGGTTGTTGGCAGATCTGAATGGGTCAGACGGAGCACTGCCCACTAACATGGAGGTGGACGTCGAAGCGCAACAAACGCCGCAAGGAACAATAGACACCCAAGACCACGGAAATAACAATAAGGAGGATGATCTACCGCAAATCGAGGGTGACATGACAGAGCCTGCGATACCTCCGAAATCGACCTACAGGCTTGAGGTTGCAATACCAGAGATGCCTATGGAGCAGCGGAGTCAATACTCGACTGTCATCAGCGATACCATCGAGTTCGTCTTTGGGGAGCTTCCGCCCGATCGCGGTGTTATTAGCTATCGTGTGGAGTTTACAGATGGGAGGCAGGAGCTGGTAGGTGGATTTCATTTCATTCAAGGATGTGGTATGTGGCTTGCATTATTTCAGGAGAGGCCATTATCTACGCACATCAATATTGCTTTCAGCTATTCTGTCGCAGCCGTAGAGGCCGCCACAAAAATACAAATAGGCGAGCTATTCTTCAAAGCCTGCCTTATTCACTGCGGATCTCACAAATCTATTCTCCTCTCTATTGTTCACCCCCACACCCTTTCGTTCTATATCAAGCCCTTTCCCTCTCCTCCTTTTCTCTACGTCAAGTCTTTCGCTTTCGCTACAAATAACTGACTTCTCAACCAAGATAACCTCTACTAAACTCGTTGCTCTAGAAAACGGAAGAGCTGCCCTATCCCGATTTAATCAGGGCATAGGGTCGCCTGAAGTCGACGAGATGTCCAGTACTCGGAAACGAAAGTATGCACCACAGAATGACTGGGATTCTGAAGCAGAATCTGTCTCCTCAGACCACATGGACATCGACATGGACATCGACGAAGACGAGGAGCCTGTTCAACGCACCGGCGCACGCAGTCTCTCGCGACGCCTCCGCTCCAGGGAGAACACAAAGCAGCCTTCTCACAGTCCCTCCATGCTGGCTGATGAAGACGAGCTAGATGAAGTTCTACCAGAGCCTTCAGCTCCCAGCAGATCGCTCAGAGTTCGGCAGCCAAGACAGCTGACTGGCAAGTACTTTAAGAATGGTACTGGCAGCCAAGAACAGGACGAGTTGCTCGGAGATGCTCCCCCAGCGTCATCGGAAGAGGAAGATAATGACTTCGTCCCGATAGTTGTTTCTGATATTGTCACAAAGAAGGGACGTACCAGCAAGGCACGCCAACGATCGAAGCGCCTCCAGACAATGAGCATGCGACAAAAGGCTCTGTCGCAGGGCAGATCGCGTCAGAAGTCTCATGACTCCGATATTGAGTTCGAAGCTCCCCGGCGCTCCTCTAGGGCCACAAGGAATACCCTGAACATGCAGGATGATGCCTTGATGGACGAGGATTCGTTCTATATTGTCGAGGATAAGGTACCCAACGTTCCAAAAATCATATCCATCAGGGAGGTCTTTCAACCGCTTCCTGCCGACTCGGAATTTGCTTCGATGCATATGGACAACTGTCACACATGCGGTGGATCGCGTCAGCGAGGTCAAATGATTCACTGTCAAGGCTGTACACTGTCCTACCACAAGTCCTGTCTTGGGTACCGCAGTGCTCGTGAACACATGGTTACTAAAGTTGGCGAGGACAGTTTCGTCATGCAATGCCGATTATGTATCGGTGTCCCTAGCAAAAAGGATGAAAGCGCTCCCAGACACAGCATGTGTCAGGAATGCAGATCTCCCGGTCGCAGCTGCGCTTCCTTCTCCGAAAAGAAGACATCTCGACAAGAGGAGAAGCTTCGTGAGCAGAATAATGGCGTTGACCCAATCACTCCTGTCTCTCCAGAGCTCATCAATAACCCGGACCTTGTCCTCTTTCGATGCGCTTCATGTCACCGAGGCTGGCACGTTGAACATCTTCCCGGCGCTAGAAGCAGTACCATCGGGACAGATCTCAAATCTGAACGCCTCAAAGACCATTCAGTTGATTGGCAGTGCAACGAATGTGCAAGCGTCAGGTACAAAATCCACCGACTTGTGGCATGGCGGCCAGTAGACAAAACTCTTGCCATGCAAGTTCCTCGGCCTATGTATGCTGAAGTACGAGAGGACGACAAGGAGTATCTCGTCAAATGGGAAACCCGATCCTATGCTCACTGCGTTTGGAAGCCAGGTGCTTGGGTATACGGTGTGGCGTCAGCCGCTATGCGTGTTTCATTCGGAAGAAGAGACATTGAACAGAATCTCTTGAAGCTCAACACTCGCGAGGCTGTGCCAGACGAGTTCCTTATGTCTGACATCATTTTCAACGTCAAAATGCACCCTTCGATACCTAGACTGAGGACAAGAGAAGAAGAGATGGAGAGCTTGTCCAACGTTTACAAAGTCTTTGTCAAGTTTCAGGGTCTAGGCTACGATGATGTCGTATGGGACTCTCCCCCAAGCGAGAACTCGGGCGAAATATATGCCTCTTTTGTGGAGGCGTACTACGAGTATGTTGAGGGCAAATACTTCAAGAGCGAATCACAGAACAAGATCAAAGAACGGATCAAGGCTTACAAGGCCGCGCCGTTCGAGGAAATCACCGAGCAACCTCCAGGCCTCCGACGAGGAAAGCTCATGGGATACCAAATCGAAGGAGTGAACTGGCTGTTAGGGAACTACCATTCAGGGCGCAGTGTGGTTCTAGCTGATGAGATGGGTCTGGGAAAGACGGTGCAAGTTGTAGGACTTGTGGCTTCGTTAGTGCAAGATAGCCCGAACGTAAGTCGCAGCCGTCCGACAAAGTGATGGTTGATATACTAACGAGGTGATAGTGTTGGCCTTTCCTTATCGTTGTTCCCAACGCGACGTGCCCCAACTGGCGCCGAGAGTTCAAGCAATGGGTACCGGAGCTGCGAGTTGTTGCTTACCATGGCGGACGAGAACCACAAGCACTTGCATACAAGTATGAGCTGTTCCCCAACGGATCTACCGACATGAAGGCACACGTTGTAATCATGTCTTATGATTCAGCCCAGGATCCCGCCACTAAATCCCTCTTCAAGTCTATCAGCTGGGCAGGGCTTGTGGTAGATGAGGGTCAGCGCCTGAAGAACGATCAGAACTTGCTCTATGGTGCTCTTCGCTCCATGCGAATTCCGTTCCGACTTCTCCTTACCGGAACACCACTTCAAAACAATAAAAGGGAGTTGTTCAACCTTCTTCAATTCATTGACGATAAGCAGAATGCCGCAGAACTAGATTTAGAGTATGCTGTTCTCGACAAGGAGACGCTTCCCAAACTGCATAATAAGATTCGGCCATACTTCCTACGCCGAACCAAAGCAGGCGTGCTTAAGTTCCTGCCACCCATGACCCAGATCATCCTACCTGTCACCATGACTGTGATCCAGGAGAAGCTTTCCAAGAGCATCATGGCCAAGAACCCGGAGCTAATCAGAGCAATGTTTTCTAATAGCAAGATGAACAAGAAGGAACGTGGATCCCTCAACAATATCTTGATGCAACTGCGAAAGTGCCTTTGCCATCCTTTCATGTATTCCGAAGCTATCGAGGAGCGTCACCATGACAATACAATCCTTCAACGCAATCTTGTCGAGGCATCTTCCAAGCTCATTCTTCTGCAGACTATGCTTCCAAAACTGCATGAGAGAGGCCATCGCGTGTTGATCTTCAGTCAGTTTTTGCAGCAGTTGGATATCATTGAGGATTTCCTCAGTAACCTGGGCTTCGATTTCCGCCGTCTTGATGGCAGCATTAGTAGTCTGGAGAAGCAACGGCGCATTGATGCCTTCAATGCACCCGAATCGCCCATCTTTGCATTCTTACTTTCGACAAGAGCTGGTGGTGTTGGTATCAATCTTGCCACTGCAGATACCGTGATCATCCTCGATCCAGACTTCAACCCGCATCAGGATATCCAAGCTTTGTCTCGTGCTCATCGAATTGGACAGAAGAAGAAGGTTCTTTGCTTCCAGCTCATGACGACGGATTCGGTAGAAGAACGAATCATGCAGATCGGTAAGAAGAAAATGGC
Organism: Fusarium torulosum; assembly: GCA_900312805.1. NCBI lineage: Eukaryota > Fungi > Ascomycota > Sordariomycetes > Hypocreales > Nectriaceae > Fusarium > Fusarium torulosum. The sequence continues at coordinate 19,858 of ONZP01000077.1, read as the reverse complement.
TTTGGACCATGCCCTAATCGAAAGCATGGATGATGACGAATTGGCCGGCGATGATCTTGAGTCAATCTTGAAACACGGTGCCCAGGCGTTATTTAATGACGACTATGAGAAGAAGTCCATTCATTACGATTCTGCTGCTGTTGATGCACTTCTAGACCGAACGGACGAAACCGAAACCAAAGCTGACGACGGAACCTCCTTCTCTTATGCCAAAGTGTGGTCTAACGAGAAATCCGGCTTCGAGGCTGGTCTTGCTACCGAGGAGACAGCTGAGCCTGAGGCTATCAACTCAAGTGTTTGGGATCGTATTCTTGCTCAAAGAGAGGCAGAGGCACAGCGACAAGCTGAGGCGAATCGGGAGGTTCTTGGCCGTGGTGGTAGGCGTCGTCAGGTAAGTTATCGACCAACAATCTGCCTGGTTTCATCGACTAACTATTGAGCAGGTTATCAACTACAAGACGAACGTAGCTGATATGCCCACACTTGGCGATATCGAGGCTGAGTCTTCAGATTCGTCCGATGACTTTGCTGGCGGCGACTCTGGAGAAGAGTCTGAGGAGGATCCATCACTGGCAAAAGGTAAACGCCAAAAGATTTCTCCTGCTCAACAGACAACCCCGTCTACAAAGCCGGTTAAAACTTCATCCCCAAAAAACAAAATTAACAAGAACGCAACACAGACGCCGAAACGGACGCCGCCCGCGAACTCCAAACTTCGGACACCCGTAACACCAAACCGTTGCAAGTTGGCAACAGCCAAAACCAAATCAATCGCCAGCCCCGTCAAGAGAGCTCGAGCATCGTCAAGCAGCAGCAGCAGCAGCAGCAGCAAAAGCAGCAGCCAACGTGGACAGTCAGTGGCCATCAAGACCCTAACCAACAAGGAATCGGCCAAGAAAGCCGCCCGGTCAACCCCTACCAACAGGCGGGTGGCCAAATGAATTACGGAAGCAATATCGATTTCTCACGATATATTAAGGGTAACTACGTCCATCAGGCCAACCCTGCAAACCCTGTACCATCGCGTGTGATTCCAACGCAACAAAACCCATTCCCCCATCCACCTCTTAACCACCGTCAAAGTCAAACACTTGACTACAGAAGTATCCGCCTCGGCTCAGAAGCCGAAGTCAGAGTGGCCATTGATTTGATCCACCATTTGGAACCTGAGACTGGGGTGAAGCAACGGCAAAAGGCCGATTTACTAAACCGACTAAGATCGTTTACCGCCAAGAGCGGAACGCAGAACAAATGATTGATAAACTTTGGACATAGAGAAAACCTGGTTGCTAGGTGCAAGCAGCCGTTATCATAATTCACCGACATTTCCATGCATTAAATGCGGAAAGTACGTGCTTTGCTTCGGACATTTCATTTTTGCTTGTACACATCCATTGCTGAAGAGCATCATGCACACGGAGCCAGGCAGTGAAGGAGGGACGGCAGGCAAGCAGGCAAGCGAGCGGGCATGATTAGCTACCTACTTAGCTAGGTTTTTACTATAGGTTTGGAGAAGCCAAACGGCATTGCATAGGTGCATATGACGGATACGTCACTTTGCTAGGTACTTTGAAATGAAAATATTAGCAAATGCCCCATGAGCTCAACTCTGATTTGGCATCTTGGGTCAAGTGCTTGAGTGTATGGGCACGCAACGAGACAAACCCTGGCTGCAGGTAACCGCAAGTACGTGCCTTGCAGAGCACGCCTCCTTAAGGAAGCAAACGTATCATAATGTTATCCTTCATCTCCCTATAAGACATTGCCAAGATTCATAGCTTCTTCCCTTGATATTCAACTCCTATTCACATTATCTCATCTATACCGTGTCCTCGAACTTGTTCTAGTAGAGTCCGCGCCGTATTGTTTAGCATAGTCACTCTCCTCCCCGTTTGCTTGTTTGCCAACGCACGTCTCGAAGCTATATCCCGTCTTCCGTTACCCGTCTCACAGCTACTAGCTGCTTGATAGGCCGGGTACCAGACCAGGGGGGTCCAGACCCAGCTGGAAATTCTTATAGTCATCGCATTCTGCACTTCTTTGTTCGTTTTGAAGAGGTTGCTTATCCTTTACTTGTTCGCCCATGATGAAGCATCAATCTCAGGGGCCTGCTTCTTCGCCTTCTCATCAGGTCAGAAACAACTCTTCTACTCAATACATTGTCAAAGGTCCTAGTATTCATCGCTGGGCTCAAATTTCATCCAAGCAACACAGCAGCTCAACAGCTCACGACGCTATGAATCCTCACGGTTCCATGGATATTTCCAACAACCATCCACATGCAGTTGGTGGCAATGGATATCATGTTCAGCCAACATATGGAGGCTGGCAGCAGAATGCTCAAGTTTATCAACCGTCTGCTCCTCGAAGCATGGTATCGGGAAACTGGCGAGGCTCTCAGTCGCCTACTGGTTCTATGAGCCTCCCTGTTTCTAGCACTAACAACTATTCCCTCATAGGCTCCCCACCTCGTTCAACTGTACCCAACGAAGGAGGACCTGTGAGCATCTCGGATTGTCTCAATGGCTATGCCTACTGCGTCAAGAGACCCGATGGCCGATATACTAGACTTGTCCCAGCAGACATGCTTCCAAACCTCAACGAACTCCCAGCAACTCAGGCCAGCGCTCAAGGCATGGTTCTTCTGCCAGACCTGCACATGCAGCCGCCTCAGGGGGTCGCCAACATGAACCATCCCGTAACTGTCAAGGTACGTAAATTCAACATGGTCGAAGCAGATCAAGAAAGCTGAGTGTGTAGACTCCAACTGCCCCAGCATCTGATGTCCTTCAGGTAATCAGCCTCTAGCAGCTTTTTTCTTACTCTCTTCTACACAAAACCTCAGCTCATTTGAAGACTGAGGCTAACAAGAGTCTGCAGAACAGAATCGATCGCATCGTTGCAACAACCTCACCTGCTCAGCAACGTAGAACCAAAATCTACTGCGACAAATGGATCCACGACGGAACCTGCGCCTTCACCCAGCAGGGCTGCAAGTATAAGCATGAGATGCCGTTTGATAAGGCAACGCAGCAGTCTCTTGGCCTATTCCACGGGTTCCCCAAATGGTGGAGAGACCACCAGGAAGAGCTCCAGAAGCAGCTCAACAGAAACCCGTCAGCTAGTCGAAGCCAAGCTATCCTGCAGGTGGACTGGCGGGGTGACAGCAACGAGGATACTTCCAACATGGCTAATGTCCAGGCCCCGATCGGCGCTGAGAGACATCAGCCTGGCAAAGGGAACCACCTCTCGCAGAGCCGCGAGGATATGGCCGCCGCTGTTGAGAAGCGCCCGAGAACGGGATCGGAGACTGATTGGGCGATGAGTCCGTCGACAGGTCAAGGATGGAACGGATCTTCGCCACGCTCTTCTGCTGGTTCAGCTGATCATGCTTATATTCGCCAGTGAGTGAGTAACGAGCAAACTGCTGTATATGAGAACAAAGAAAAGCAAACTTTTGCTGGACGATAGACTGTGGTCACGAGATGAACATGGCAAACGACGGAAGTCATTCTTTTATTGCTGTTTTACATCTTTTTGGCCGGGGTACGATGAAGGACACACTACTCACATATTGGAAAAGCTTATCTAGCTTGTGTCTTCGATAACTTAGATATCACTCTCTTTTTACTGTTTATTCATGACCTATTAGATACGAATCCCATTATAGCACGCTCTCCAGGGACAGAGATGCGGAGTGCTTGGGTTACTAGATAGCTGAATAATTTGCCTGGTCGTTCTGTTACTATGGATGTTACATGGGCTTTAGCGAGCTGACCACACGATTTTAGAGGCAGGATCTGGGTATGACATGAAGTTGCTTCACGCCCCGTTTAGCTTTGGTTAACGTCGTGCTTGGTCACGCGTAGCTGATGCTTGTGCGAGGTGAAGAGATGGAGGCTTTGAGTGGATGGAGGTACATGGGTTGGCCTGTGAGAGTTAGTTATATGTGAGGGAAATGGTAGTCTAGTCAGAGAATTTGGGATAGTTCTTCGTCAATATTAGATATATTGCCAATGAAAATAGCTATCAGAGTCTATAACGTCCTCATGGTCTCGACTTAGAAGTCAAATGAAGCTATTTCCAACCCCACACTCGGCTCTGAACTTGGAGGGGCAGCTTCTTTAATTATCTTGTCACTGGGGAACGATAAGCTCCCTCGGTTAATCCCCGGGCTCCTTCCAACGTCACCACCCCACCAACACGGAAGCTGTGCTCATGAGTGTTGCCTTGAGTTTGGCGAGTAACAACAAACTTCATCTTTTCAAGCTTTGTTCATTGCATCTGACTTAGAAGAAGCGTCCTCGGGCCTTCTGTGATTTCTTACCGAGCGCGATAAGGTCACATTTCACTGTGAACTAGTCATCAATTCATCTTCCTCCACAATCCACCTTGAACGCTTCAACATCAGCAGCCATTATCCTTCAACATAAGCTAGGGAGAGGACTCACGATACAGCTTAGAATGGACGCCGTAACGGCAACTCTGGCTGCCTTTGCGCCAACTGAAGCCGCTGCGCACTCCCTCAAGAAATACGACGCAGCTATCAAGGACCATGTCGGAGCCGTGAAGTCACTATTAACGAACCAGCGTCAGGTCATCAGTGCGAATACTGGCGAAATTCTACAGGTATATCTCACAATACCTGTTGGAACTCAACTTTCTAACATACTTAGAATATTGATCCTTCGTTTGACTCTATCGCATTTCAAGCTATCTTGCTCCTCTCACTAGAAACCTCAACTCCCCCACCCGGCATCGACCGACCCAAACTCCTTGACGAGATTATTCGATTTCTCCTCAATTTTAACCCTCTTCAGATTCGATATGTGGGACTAGGATTTCGGAAGCTGCTTGAGACTGTTGCGGCTGGCAAATTGCTTACAGTACGTTTTACCTGCATGAAACCTACTGAGATCGCAGGATACTAACTCATCGTAACAGCCAGCTGTTTCTGTAGAGGTTATAGCTTCTTCATTATTACGAATGGACCCCACCGGCAGCATGTTTACCTCTACTCACTTGTTATTGGCCAAGACCGCCTACCAAACAGCCTGGATCGAGCCTGTTCTCAAGATTCTGGACTGTGACACGACCTTCTTTCCTGGCATGGCTGGCCTGAAAGACTCCAAATTTCTGTGCGACAGTAGTCTACATCCTACCTCTTTCATTTCTGTCGAAACAGGCCTTACCGAGTCCGTAAGTAGCAGTACGATCTTGGAGTACAACCACCTGAGTGCTCTATGCTACATGTCACGTCGAGACTGGACCAAGGCCTTCCGAGCTCTTGAGCGTGTTGTTACGCATCCTTCAAAAGATAGGGGTGTTAGTAAGATCATGGATGAAGCGTACAAGCGCTGGCTGCTGGTCGGACTGCTAAAGGATGGGAAGGAGCCAACCCTACCATCATATACCGCCACAATAGCTAAAAACACATACTCAACACTGGGTGGGCCATACAAGAGTGTCGCTGCTCAGTTCTCTACAACGAATGTGGGACAGCTAAAGGCGGACATTGAAGCCAATCATCAATGCTGGGAAGACAATGGCACTCTGTCGCTCATTCAGGAAGTAGTTGTGGCATACCAAAAGTGGCAAATCATAAACTTCCGCGAGATTTTCAAGGAGGTATCCATTTCCCAACTGCGCCAGTCGACGCTCAGCGCAGAGACGGGCGAGGTTCTCGCCGACGACGAGTCGGCCACACGCCTGGTACAAGGCATGATCGAATCCGGTCTACTAAAGGGCGAGCTACAACCGGGCACCAATGACAACGAACTCTATCTTCAATTCCACGACGACGTCGAAATCATGACAGAGGCAGAGTTCGCTCAAGAGATCGCCCAGCGCTACCAGAACCTCGAGAGCCTGGGCAGCCAGTACAAGGCAGCCAACGAGCGGCTGAGTAGCACCAAAGAGTACGTCAAACATGCTGTCAGGGAGCAGAAGAGGGCAGACAAGGATGCGGCCGATCCCGGATTAGGTTTCGATTCGCAAATCGAAGACGAAGACCTGATGACGGGAATTATGGTGCATGGCTAGAATCCCCACCCCAGAGCTGGAGGAACCATGGACATGCTAGGATTAGAAAACATAAAGCTGTGAAGAAACTGCTGAAAGCTTTAGATGCAGTAAATACCTAATCAAAAGATTACTGTTTGTGGTTAAGTTGCAGCTGATCAACCATGTAACATTGCATTCGTGCTCTTGTTATCTGTTTCTCCAGTTGAGCTCCCCATCAACCCTTTCCTGACACTCATCCCTTTACTCCAGCTGTTGCGTTTCTCTCTCACAGCTTGCTATCCTCTTCTTTGTGTGCCTTGTATCCGCAAGGGATTGTAGGCCGTCGAACCATCTGTTCCTTTCTGAGATACCGAGGCTTATTGACCATAGTCTTCTCATCGACCACAACGGTCCTCTGATCAAGGGTTTCACGTGCCTTTCTGATCCACATGTCGTCGGAAAGGGGGCCTTCGTAGTTGCGTTTGTCCTTTCCGGTGTCCTTCTTTTCATACCCGAGGTTGAAAAGAACTTCAGCCAGGCTTGGAAATGGCTTGCCCGTATCCTTCTTGTAATCAGGTATTTTTCTCCATACCATCTGGCGTTTCTTCAGACGCCTGATGTCGTCGGTATGCCTTGGAGCAGAGTGTTTCTCCTCCCTTCCAGCAGCAGCAGCTTCTGCTTGTTCTCTGATGATGGCTTGCTTTAGGAGCTTGTGTTTGTCGGAAGGGGACATCGAAGGGCTGAGGAGGAAGTCCATAACGCGGATACCATGACCGGGGTTGTGGGTGTGAGGGAGGATATCAGGTCCTAGTGGAACGGCCGGAGCTGCCTGAATGATAGATGGCAAAACTATGGCCATCGTGGCCAATGCCTTGAATAAGGAGATCACAGTCATTTCGGTGCAAGTAGGGTTGGCGATGTGGACGATGGATGATAAGATATGAGAGGGGATAGTAACTAGAAATAAGAGAACACTGATGCCGATGTGTCCCCTCATTATAAAGATGCAATTGCGGTGTCATGCGGTACTGAGTTTATGCTGGAAGTATAAATGGGCTGCGTGGCTAAGGGCTTGTGAGTCTCCACGCAAGTTTTGAAATTCAATTTGATGGTGACAATTTTCCAGTATATCAGAGTCCTGTAACTCAATAACAGTTCGGCTTCGGCGAATGAAGATCACTCGGTCGATAGCTGATATACTTCTGTTGTAGGAAAAGAAGGTTATTGGTGCTTATGCCATGATGCGATAAAAGGCCCAAATAAAGGCGAATCTCAGCAATCACTGGTCCTGATGAGACTTGATCATTTCGTGAGTGTAATGTATTGTTCGGATGGTCATGTTGTAATCTATAAACCAGTACTACTAATATCTTCCAAGAGGAAGGTAGACTCAACATTATAATGCTGAAGGTCCTACTACCGTTCATTGTCCGCCACTCTATTGTGTTTCTCTATTTACTGCACGACCTTTATGCTTTGACGTGCGGTCGAGACAATCAACATCCAGAATCGGACATTATTCAAACCCATTACTCGCTCCTTGAAATGCATTGAAACAACCAGTCTATATAAGCGCACAATGATGACTGCTTCGCTCGCGATCTTAAGACCTGGGCCTCTGTCCACCTTGCGCCTCCTATCCAACAAGTCGCCCTTTCAGCGGGGCAGTTCGTCGAGTAACAGTTGGCCTTGCTCCAGGTTTGCCCCAAGTATCACATCTTGTGACAACATCAGGTCTCGGTGTTAAGTTTTTTATTCATTGTGAAGCCTAGGAAGAAGATCCGTGGCTCCTCCTCTGGCGCACAAAGCCTGGTAGAGACGTTCTGTTGCTCTTGGTCTCTTGCATAGGCTGCTGCGGGCTCTGCTGCTGGTAGCGTTGTGGTCTGCAACAGCAGCCCATGGCAGCATGCAGAAGGAAGGCCAAGTCAGTAAAGATGGCCGCGATCCACATAAAGACAAACATCTTGATACCGATGTTTGCCTTAATATTGAGCTGGTCCTGTTTCGTAAGTGCGACCTTTGCGGCAATAGTAATGACAGTCGCAATAACGGCGGCGACGGTAACAAGAACTGATGCAATAATGGCCAGAAGCGAGAGGAGCAGACTCCACCATCGCGTACGGATAACGAGAAGGCTGAGGGGGATAAGGAGGAAGTTGATGCAGATTCCGGCCATGAAGAAACCGTACATGACTCTAGAACCAATCTTGAGAAGGTTTAGAACGGTAATGGCCTCGGCAGGCAGGGCGATCTGAGCTCCGGCAAGCAGTTCGCTAACCATAATTTCGACGGGGTTGAACCAGTACCACTGCTTAGGGTCGGAACAGTACGTGACGCCTCTGGAATGTATTGTTAGCAATCGCAGATTATTGATGGAAGAAGCTGAGAGACGTACTCATCGTTATATCCTTCGCAAAAGTTCCATAGTCCAACCTGGTAAAAGTCGTGAAGACCTAGACTTCGGGCGACGGAGTTGAGGAGCCTTGAATTATCAACCGAGATGGGGATCACTTGTGAGACATCGAGTTGGAAGAAGTAAATGTCGTTCAGGACCGGGTTGATATGCGTGTTTCCGATTATGACGAGGATGAGGAAAGGAATCGACAGGAAATAAAAGATACTGGCAGCAATGGCCGTGTTTCGTCGATGGACGTTGACCATATTTGAGGTTGCGAACGTGATCGCCCGGAAAGAGACGGCGAGGAGGTTGTGCTACCGATATATAGGTAGGTAGTCCGGAAGTGGAAAGACAGCCACCAAAGGGCTTGTTCGTTTGGTGATGGCTTCAGTTGTCGCGGTGTTTCCTAAGCCCCTAGAAAAACAATAAATGAAACAAACAACAGACCCGGACAAAGAAGACGGTAGAGAAACAAGGAATAGACAGGATTGAATGTCGTCAACACGATCCACTAAAAATAAAATAAAGGGCCAGAAAGAACAAATGGAGAGGAGAAGCGAAAAGTCTCGCCCTCTAGAATTGAAAGATAGCGACAGGATAGAGTGAGTAGGTTGCTCTGCTTTGCTTGGTATCCGTAGAGAAGTGAATTGCGTGTTGCGGAAGTGGGCCAGCCTAGACTAAAGATCAAGATCAACGCCAGCTGGAGGAGCTAAGCTAGATGAGCTACAGTGGAGTACTCCGTAGTCGTCATGATGAAGGGGAAAATCCCAATTCCAAGGATCTTGGTGCTTGGTGCTTGGTAAAAATGGATGCGAAAAGAAACGATCGAAAAAGAGGCGCCAAAAAAGACAGAAGTGGTCATGGTGCGTGGGCCCTTCCGAAGCCACTCGCGCTGGAGAGCAGATGGGCCTTAACCGAAATAGGACAGAAACCAGGGGGTTACTTTTCATGCGCCTTTGAGCGCATCAGTGGGGAGATTCCGCGTGGCCCCTTGCACGACGACCCCTGGAGAGTTACGCTGCAGCGGCAAAGAGTAAGGCTTGGTTAGGGGGGAACAGAAGAGCTGAGCGAATGGATCCCTTCTGTTGGTTGACTTGACGCTGTCTGGGGGGGAAGAGAGCCGCCCGCAATCTGATACTGATACTATTTACTGACTGATACTATTTTATACTAGGTACTGCCGTGCAAAAGTGAGCATAACGTAGAAATATGAGCGCCTAAGAAGCGCCTTGGAACTAAGACTAAAACATGCCATGCCACTACCAGAGGTTATTGGCTCTTGGCTTTCATAGGTGTCGTGTAGCTTTTTTTATTCCTGGCTTTGGGATCCATATCCATGGAATCCAATGCCAATCCGAGGAATCCAGTCCATTTCAACTCTAGCCCCAAAAAACTAAAACATAAACTACCGAGCCTCAGGTGGGAGGGAGAGCAAAAGAGGAAAAAAGGAAAAAAGGAAAAGAGTGCCGATGTTACCGGCTGGGCCTGAGCTGCGGCCCAATGTGATGACGCGTATCAACACGAAGAAGAAAAAGAAGAAAAATCACCAACATCAAGCAACAAGCGCCTGTGTTTACATGGAATTTGCTTATTATTCTCGGCCCCATTAGCCGCTGTGAAAGATGTCAATGGTTGCGAGGTCCAAATGCATAGTGAATCTATTTTTTGCGGCTCAACTTTAGACAATTGTCTCGGTCAATCCCTGCCGTTATTACCGCTTAGACAAAGCCTATTCCGTTGGCAACACCCATTTGTTATTCATAGACATATGTCATTATGTCATAGCGGATGAGGCCGCATCATCAAAAAAATGCAGAGCTAACAAAGCCAAGTTTTCCCTCTTGGGATTTTTATTTCTTTTCTGTATCCGTATTTCGTACTATGTACGTATTGATTCAAGCCCGTCTATTCTCCTTTTTTATTTTTATTAATCCTTAGCCCCCTCACTCTCTCATCTCGTTACTGTAATCTCGTCTGGGGTTGATAAACTCTTGACTAAAAAGCCAAGCAAGGCAGTGCAAAAGAAAAAGGGTTCCCCTGCCACAACTCTCATCTCAATATCCCACCGCCCGTCTATCAATCCTACAGTGACACGAGTGAACCGTTCGAGGCCGCCGATCTGTCGATACCTACAAAAGGTGGCTCCCCTGAACATTGGTCTAGCGTTTCTAGAACAGGGGTTGTAGACAGGGCTGTACAAATCTACTGCGGATCGCACTAAGGTAGATCTTTGTCTTTGTCTCTCGTTTCACGAAGCACGATACAACTCTTCTCCCCTTCTTCGTCCTGATCTTCACGGAGTACCTGCAAGTTCAGTTGTGGTCTTGCACCACTTTTATACCATTGCGGGCCTGGCTGGGATTGGCAGTGCTCGGACCTTACGCTGCGAAGCTTGTTGCTACAGTACTAAGCGACTCCTATCGCCCTCTCAACTCCATCATATACCTTACCAGACGAAGCTTCACGCGAACAGTTCCTGCGGCACCAATTGCCCATCATGAAGCTCTCCGGCTCAGTCCTCGCCGTTTTGGCGTTGGCTTCGGGTCGTGTAGCAGCCCAGACAGTTGATCTATCAGCTACCTCCGAGCTCACATTCCTAGGAGGTACACGAACGCAAAAGATCACCCGCCAAACCGGTCCTCCCACAGGCGCCTATTCCACCTACGCCTCCAAGATTACACTTACGGGCCTCAGCAATTCCGAGTCGGACGCGTTCACAAGTACTCTCACAGGGCTTTTCCCCACCGATATCACAGACAGCACCACTGTCACCAGCAACCTGACAGAGACCGCGGGAACCACGACGACAAATGGTACTTCGACCACTACAACAAAGGCGAAGCCTACAAACACCCAGCCCTGCAACAACTATGTTGAGCTTTGCAAGCGCAAATACAGCAACATTACCATGATTGGCTGCCATAACTCGCCCTTTGTGAGACCTGGAAACTCTGGTTCCAACCAGGAACTTGACGTTGAGACGCAGCTTAACGATGGCGTTCGATTCCTCCAGGCTCAGATTCAATTCCCCAGCAACTCCTCAGTGCCTCACTTTTGCCATTCAACATGTGATCTCCTCGATGCTGGTCCAATCACCGACTGGCTTGGCAGAGTGGCATCATGGGTCGATAACCACCCCTACGATGTTGTCACAATTCTCCTCGGAAACGGAAACTACTCTCATCCTGACCTTTACGTCCCTTACATCCGAGAGAGTGGTATCCTCAAGTATGTCTACCAAGCGCCTTACCTACCCATGGCCCTGGATGACTGGCCCACTCTCGAACAGTTGATTATCCGCGGCAAGCGTGTCATCATGTTCATTGACTATGTATCAGACCAAAAGAAGTACCCTTGGCTCCTCGATGAGTTCACCCAGGTATGGGAGACTCCCTTTGACCCTCTAGACCGCAAGTTCCCTTGCAGCGTCCAGCGACCTCCGAACCTGAGCGAGAAGTCTGCCAAGAACCGCCTGTACCTCATGAACCACAACCTCAACGCTGAGTTCAACGTCTTTGGTGCCGAGATTCTCGTCCCGGCTGTGGCACTTCTCAACGAGACTAACAACGTCACGGGCTACGGTAGCTTGGGTCTTGCAGCCAACAACTGCCGCTCCGACTGGGGCAGGGCTCCCAATATTCTCAACGTGGATTACTACAACTACGGTGGTTTCCCCGGCTCTGTCTTTGAGGTTGCCGCGCAGATGAACAACGTTACCTACGACCGCGACAGCTGCTGTGGTACCACGAGCCTAGCTCCCCGGACATACCAGGCTGCATCCATGACAGCTCTGGTGGCTGCTTTGATGTCGGCGTACCTGATGTTTTAAAACCACCACCATATGGAGGAAACAGAAGCACATGCTGCTCGAATAGTTCATAAACAAAGAAAGCGACTTGGTTTTTTGGGGGTCATAGACTGGTGGGGTTTAGGATACAATTCATTAGATGGGCAGGTTCAGCGTTTGGCATACAAGAATTTGCTCCGTGTATAGAGCATGGAGTTGTTGATTAGATATCAACCTGATGTTATCGTTTTGCATAGACATACATAATATTATAGCAGTATTGCCTTAATCGCCATCACTTTGTGTTTGTCTGATTGTTGTTGTGGATACTAAGTGATACATATGCTCACTTCTGCAAACTCCAATTAATCCCGAGCACTCAATAAGCACTCAAGAAGAGCCTCATGGTACGGAATAGTTTTGATTGGTATCGAAATGAAACCCTTGTCGTTTGATTCATGCACGAAGGAGCCATGGTTGTATACAATGTACTGAGGATCGATTTCTTTGAATTTGCCTGTCTGGACATGAAACTACAGGGTAGTCTAGTTAGAACTATTGTATTTATTTGTTGTAAGTGACATTTGCCACGAGCAAATCTAACCTCTATGCTTATTTTATTGTGAAATTAAACATTTAAGTGTTCAACCATTTGACTATATTTATTTACTCGGTTATTTATGGTGGTGGAATCTTGACAGGATACTAGTATTGTTTTTCTGTGGTGTGGAACAACAACAGGAAACTGTTCACGCTAGAACCGACACAGGCACCAGTGCGCAATTCAAACTGCAGAGTTCAACGGCGCAATAACATGCATTAAACGATTGATTGGCTTAGGGCTGAGTCTATATTTAAGCAGCATCGGATTTGTCGTGCAGAAAAACACCAACACCATATAAGCTAGGAGCTAAAAACCACCCACCACGAACATTCAGCCATGCACGCACTTCAAAGCCTGGCGTCGTTCAGCTTATCATAGGGGAAAAGAAATCAGCAGGTCCAAGGGTTTGGCCTGGAAGGAATGCAAGTGTGGTACCGTGCCGTGTGAGTTACCACAACAGCGGGAGATATTGGAGCCCAAGAGATCCGAAGTGGAGGGTTGCACTGCAGCAACAACTGACGGGAGCTCTGCAATATTTGCTGCACATGACCGTGAAGTGCGCCGTGCGTGCTCTTTAGCACTCTCTGTCTTCAGGCTTCCAGCACAGACTCAAAGGGGTCTTTTCAGTCTCCAGCAAAAAGGACACAAACTGTATTGGAACTTCCCGGTGGCTGAAGACAAGGCGCTTCAGCTAGACCAATTTTCGCCATCTGAGGCTTAAAGCTGAAAAAGAAGGACTCTGATGCTGCCCGTACAGGATTCGTTTCTGAGCTCCGCAGGTGAGAGTAGGCGAGGGCTGGTCAGAAAAAGCAGAAAGAGGGAGGCCGCCTGTATTCAATGTTGATTGGATAAGTTTGCCGCAAGGATCTAGAGAGTGCGTTGCTGCAGCTAGATCAATCAAGGGGAAGGTCGCTGCTTACACGCAAAGCAACGTGTATAACTGACCACTGGGCGTCTATGGCGCCTAGACATGACTGTAAGAGCTCAAAAGTCTGTACGAATACAGCAAACCCTTTAATAAAAGCCGTGTTACATGTGAGAGTGAATGTTGGGTTGGGCAGCGTTAGAACGGTAGTTGAATAAAGTACGAGATCTTGCATGGTCACCCGTGGGGGGAAGACCCCAGAAACAGGCTGGGCCCCAGCCTTATGAAGGTTAATGATCCGCCCGCATTGTACTAACTGAGCCGCTCAGAGGTCCATTGGAGCTGGGAGCCTAGGGAGCCTACCTTAGGTAGCTCCTCATTACAGCAGCTAGCGATAGGTACAGTATAGCCATGGATCAGTCAACGTTAACGGCGCACTTATTGCCGTTCATGGCTGAATGGCTGAAGCTGCCTATCGCTCATCAACCAGCGATCATCGCCCATCAAGGGGGGGGGGAGCCTGTCCCTTCCATTCCAACTTTTCTTCTCTTTCCTTGGTTTGTCTTCCTTGCGTCTCTTTTTACCACTCGTTATCATCAATCCTTCCTTCGCTCGCTTCCTTTCGATAACCGAGAAAAAACAACATCCTCGTTGAATCCTTCGATCGACCGACTATCCCTCGTTTGACTACCCGTGCCCCGCCTACTCGGCCGTTGAAGCCGCTGACCGGACCGAGAGCTCTGTCTGTCCTTGAACTATCTAAATAAGAGATCGCGCCCGACAATGTCAAGAGCTGCATAATATGGCATATCGAGATGATCGGGCTGAAGAGCCCTTCCAGCCATACGAGCCGTATCACCCTACCGGTGCTGCGGTTCCATCACAAAGGCCCGCGACAAACCAGTCCTACCTGAGCCATCGCGTCTCTGCCATGACGCTTTATGATGATAATCCTTATGATCCAGTGGTACATCCCCAGCTTCAAGGCCGTGAATCCATGGTTTCGCTCAATTCTTATGCCGGTCATGCGAGCCCACCACAACCCGAATTCGACGGACATTCATATGCTCCCGGGTCTGGCTGGTCTGGATCGTTTGGTTATGCTGGCGCAGGAGGATCATACGCGCCCGTATCGGCAGCTGGACCACCGCCTTCACGTTTCCCATCAAGAGCCAAGCGCATGTCTGCCTATGGCTCGTCCCTTGGACAAACAATTCCCGAAGAGAGCGTTGATGACGACGAAGCATACGACCTGTCATTGCTTAGAGGCGCAAGTCCAATGGGCACTTCTACGCGATATGACACGATAAAAGAAGACGAATACGACGAAGTGTCCCCTGGTTTCGACGTGACTGCTGCGCTGGGCCCGATGACCTCGCATGATGAGGATTTCATGAAGAAGCTCCAGGCGCAGGAAGCCAGTGGAATGTTAACCGGAGGATTGGGCCAAGGGTTTCACGCTGATGTTCAGATGCGCGATGCGGAACTCCTGTCGGCGGCGCCCCCAACTGTTCAGCACAGTATTTCACGATCCTTCTCACGGCGCAAACCATTTGGGCGATTTGAGACAATCCGGCAAAGAGGACAGGATGAGGCCAATCGGAAGGGCGAGGTTATTGAAGTAATATTGGAAGATGGACCGGGTGCCGACTTGAGCAGCATCGAGGGACTCAGTACTGTTGCATCAAATGATTTTCGTCGATCGACTTTCCCAACCAAAGAGAGCAAGACAGAGATATTCTACCCTCAACCCAACTGGAAGCCACCCACTATGCGATGGCCTTATCTCACGCTATTAATCATGCTTTCGACTGGTTTGGCTATTTCGCAGGAATATCTATACCAGAGATTTCACAAAGAGCCCATTGTCAGATTCAAGTCACCCAAGGAGCTAGACACCTGGTTCTATTTTGCTGTCAAGTTCCTGCCGACTTTAGTTGCAGTCACGTTCGGCGTTTTCTGGCAGTTTACCGACTTCGAAGTTCGTCGATTGGAGGCCTTTTACCAACTGTCTAGACAACAAGGCGCTCTGGCCTCCAGGTCTATCAACGCCGATTATGTCACAAGCTTCAGCTTCTGGCGTCCCTTTCGTGCAATCAAGCTGGGTCACTATGCGGTGGCCCTGTCGTCATTTGCCTCGACATTGGCCGTTTCCCTTGTGCCTACATGCGCGGCTGCATCTATCATACTGACACCAAATCGCAAGGATCGTATAGACAATCCCGGTGACGACAAGGAGATTATTGTGACAGCGGTCTGGTCTCGGCTCTTATCGGTGACTCTGATTCTGTGCGCACTGATGGGGTGCGGTCTGTTGTATGTACTGCAGACGCGACGCTCTGGCTTGCTTGCTGATGTGAGAGGCATTGCTGGCCTGGCAAGTATGGCCGTTGTGAGCCACGTCTTGATGGACTTCAAGGATATGGATACAGCCAAGCATAAAGACATCCACCTGAAGCTGAAGCGCCGACGATATATGTTGAGAAACTCTTCTCTGGCACCATATGAGGGCACCACCGCGAAGGTACAAGCGGACAGCGAGCAAGATGATGGAACACACCTTTCCGAGCATCCTCACCCCCTGATGCTGCGCCCGATGGGTTGTATACCTTTCATCATTGGCTTGATCCTTTTCGTAGTACTGATTCCCGTTATCCTCTTTTCGCCTGCGCAGATCATTACAGACAAGGTTCCCTGGGTTGTAACTGCGTTGGCCGTCATTCTTAAGCTGTGCTGGGGCGCCATGGAGACATCGGTGCGCATGATGGAGCCTTACTATATCCTTTCGAAGCGACACGCGCACTCCAAGACTCTTACACTTGACTACACAGCACTGCCGTTCGCTTATATGCCTTTGCGAGCGCTCTTGAATGGTCACTTTTTGGTTTTCCTGGTCGGATTTGGCTCTGTCATGGCGGAGTCTCTAACAATCCTCGTAACCAGCCTGGCTACGGTAGACGGACAGGACTTTCTTGTCGTAGGATATGGCATGAACAACTACGCCAAAGGGAAATGGAAAGACAATAAAGACAAGGATAGTGAGCTACTCAACTCTGGACAGGAAACGATACGCTCTTTCTACATCACCCTCGGAGCCACATTGTTTATACTGATCTACATGTTTGTCGTTTCAAACATTGTCTTTTTTCGACGAAGACACCCTTTCCTGCCGCGTCAGCCCAACACGATTGCATCAATTCTGGCCTTTATCCACCAAAGTAAAATGCTGTACAACTTTGTGGGGACCTCCAAGCTCAATAACACTGAGATGGCGAAGAAGCTAGACGACGGCAAGACGTATGGGTTGGGATGGTTCACTGGAAGAGATGGACAGACGCACTGCGGAGTGGATCAAGAAGAATTGACAAGCTCCTACAAGCATGGTGTGGATTATACGACGATGAATAACCCGTGGAACGCGCAATGGGACGTGCTGTGATAGAAGGCTGCGCAATATATCATTCGGCACATGTATATGGGTTCCATGATTATGGATACAGATCTGCGCATGACTATCTAATGGCACGTACTGACGGCATTTTTTGAAGGGTTTGATCTTTGGACTGGAGTTGGTAAATTAGATGTCTGGCACTGACAATGGAATATCATGCTTTAATTCTGATGCATTTGTTCGTTTGAGCCGCGTGCAATTTTGTTTGTGTGTTTGACATTTTCGAAACATAAGGCCGAGACAGCATTGCAGTTGTCAGGAATGCGACAAGCGAAACGTGAAATGAGACTCGGATAATGGTGAACCGGAATGGTAATGATTCATCTGTTCGCTTAATTTCTGGTTCACTCTAATCTCTAACGTTAACACGTGCTAGGCATGAATCTTTGATGGGGACGAACATGTCGATCATACTCAGTATCGAGTTTCGAGTTGACGCGTTCATGCTCCATAGAAGCTAGGTTTGAGAAATGTATCGACTGTCCATTCACAACCGCCTCTGATGAGTTTTCCCCCAGTGGAATTATGGATTGTATGGCTCTATGCCCGCCTCTTCAGGTGAACCCCTGACGAGCGTTCAATCTCACTGTGTGTGACTGCGCGTACGCGCTTACATCGTACAAGCGTCGTTGGGGACTCGGTCTGCTATTGGTTGCTGGAATGTGTGCCCCTGAATATCAAGGGTCGGGAGGATGCTGGAATCTGGAGATCAGGAATGACAAAGATCCAATCGCCAATGAGGGAAGAGACGGGCGCTGATTCTAGGTTTGATGAGCAGGAAATCTCTGTTGAAACTTACTATCTGCGGCTACCGTATAGTAGAAAGATGGTGTGCGGCGACGGTTGACACTTGTTGAAACTCAATTGTTATTTTTGGACTGGGAATAGAATGGGAGTCACGGGCATTGTGGTGACGTTTGAGATTCAGTCGATGAACTCGATACACTTGTAACAATATTCTCCGAACCTTGAGTTTAAAAGGCATCTTTCGTACGATGCTATGTGTGTTTACTACCCATAGAATTTTTCAAGGATCTTGACTGTCCATCATCTTCTGAAGTAACATAAGCTTACTGCGCTGTAGAGAACTTGAGGCTTGGCATCATCATGGAGATCAGATCCACGGATATCTATCGATAACTCAAAAGTAGAGCTGGATTGCCCATTTCGCATTGTTCATAGGTATGCATGCATAAGTATTGATTGTTTGTTCGAGACTGAGGCAAAGACACTCTGTTTCAGTAATGATATTGTACACATTCCCCGTCTCGTTATAGTGAGTACATTATCCAAGTTTTCTCCCCTCTGCAGACGGACATGCCGAGAGTGCTAAGGTTGTCCAAGAAAAAAGCCCAAGCACAGCCTCTATACGCTTGTCCATCGTAATTATATCAGTTGAGTCGTATACGTTGGCTCTAACCATTGTCTCGATCTTGGCCTAAACATTGGCGCCTGACTTTACAGACCTGAGGGGGATGGAGCAAAGTAAAAGTGAAGCAAGGGTCACCACTAATTCGGGCTCCGGCAGCGTTACAGAGTTCTGAGTCGTACTCCGTACTCTGGGCTGTAGGTGTCGCGGCGTGGAGGAGGCTGTGCAAGCCTCAATTAATTAAATACGACCTGGGACAATGCGAAATGGAGATGGAGATGGGGATGGCGACAGGCGACGGGACGTGACATCCGTACCGTGATGAGTTTTGGTTTTAGGTTTCTTCCTCTTGTTTGTTACAACGCATTCATTGTCTGGTTATTTGTTTCTATTGGCGTTGCTACTACAACATTGAAAATCCATTAGCAGCTTGATGTTGTTGCCCTGGCCTTCCTTGGCTTCGCACCATCCAACGTAAACCGGTATTTGACCAACCGCGCGGCCACTTACATTTGTCAATCAAGAGCCGTTGACATAAAGTCTGGTAGCACTACTGCAGCATATGGCACCAAAACCGGATATGCTCTTGTTTTTCACTGCTAAAATCGTGTTTCATGCATCACCTCATCGAATGAATGATGTCTTCTAGCTTGTTTTTGTCACTTAATAGTCCGTCTAGTAGAGTAGTAGCCAGCCATTCTTTATTGGCAGCCCGCCAACCTCTTGTTGATGTGCGACGTTACGACTCACTGCAAACGCAAGTAAACGGCAATAACGAGCCTCATTGCAATCGTACAAACCCTATCCGTATACTTTAATTACTCAGGCAGTCCGAAACATCCGCTCTCAGTTCGTACACAGAGCACAGCAGAATCAGCATATGACCTTGTTGTGCACGGGAAATAGACAAATTTGGATCTCGTCTTCCAGGGGCCATCGCCGCTGATGGGTGATAGTGTACCCACAAAGTACACCTTGTTAGAGACAATACGAGATCGTCACCCCATGCCCAGCCAAGCATCCGTGTCATTGACTTGAGCTTGGCCCAGTGCTTGGCCGACATTCCAGGTACCTGCACAGCCTCCAGATTCTTTAATCTAGGGGGTGACCAGGCCTGAGACGCTCAGTTGTGCTAGCAGTGGTACTCGCATGGTGGTGGTTGAATACGACGCGGCGAATGTGAATGAATGTGTCAGTCAGATCCGCAAGGGTGGAAAAGATACATCACCCACTGTAATTATCCTCCAAAGAAAAGAAAAAACCTCACCAAACAAACTGCCTCTTGCAAAGACAAAGGCCATTAGCATAAACATGACTCCCCTATCACACGCAGGCCCAAGACCAAACTAAGCCCTTTTTGTCGCTTCAACCCCCGCTCCAC
>ONZP01000076.1:0-15244 GCA_900312805.1 Fusarium torulosum | reverse complement strand
TATAAAAAATATTAATAATCGAAGCCATTAGCGCCGCGGCCGAACTAGCCTAGAGTTATAGCGAGGGACTAGCCTCAGACTAATATAGGAGTTTAAGCAAAAGGCTTAATAATAAGTACTTATTATTTCTGGTTTCCCTCCTAGATTATAAGCTATATAGAGATATCTATAATAGTATCGTAATTGGCTTCCTAGCGGCGATAGCGATTTATCTACCCATAACTAAACCAAGTATAGGTATTATATAAAAGCTTTATAATACTACTAAATTTATACCTAAGCTTTCGGCACTTATTAAAATAAGCTAGCTTCTAGTTAGTAAGCGAGCTCTATTAGTAGTTAAGCTTAATAAGGCTGATATTCTAGCCTGAGTGTTAGAGGAGATATAGGATCGATTTATAACTAAAGAGTTAAGGTTACCTATTAGTTAGTCCCTTAAATTTCGAGCCTACGGGAAGGCTATTTAAGATAATATAACAAGCCTCGGGTAGATTATCTAGTCGGATAATAATGAGATACTAACTTATAAGAATATACGATTCTTAATAACGGGACTTTATAATCTCCTTACTATAGAAGTAAAGGCGGCCTAGGATAACTTAGCCGAGCTGCTATTTATGCCGCCCAATATAGAGAGATAGGAGATTATCCCGATAATAAATTTGTATTCTCTAATAGATAATCTATTAGATAGACGCCCTAGCTGGAGCTTCCTAGACTATCTAGGGAATAAGGTCCTTTATGGCTATTAACAATGGATTCTTAATTAAGTATTAAAGGAGTTATTCCTCCGAAATGACTTTTTCGAAAATATAAGAATGGCCAAATAGAGACTATATGCTATAGTATGGTATCTTTCCATAGTGAATGCGTTTCTCGAGCGGTTGCTCCTCCTCGTTTATATTATAGGTGACCAACCTGCACGGGGAATAGAGCTGCTTTGCATCCAGTATTGTAATACAAGGGATGGATTAGGAGGTCGCCGTAATATTTTTATTAAGAACGGGTTAGTTAGCTTTATAAATTATTACCATAAAGGGTATATTATTACCGGTATAACCAAGATTATCCACCGTTACCTACCTAGCGAAGTTAGAGAGCTTCTTATCTATTATATATGGCTTATTATACCATTTCTAGACCAACTCTTAAAGCTAGCTAAGCTCCCCGGTTTTAAAAGGAGTATAGTACCTTACTTATAGGGCGAGTTTGCGAATCTACCAGGGATGTCGTCTTTATCTATAAAAGATTTGATTCACCTAGGACCCATAGTAGGCAAAAAAACCGCCCGAAAGGAGCAAAAGAAGCTTTCCTATATACTCTAGAAATCGGCGGATTCTAACTAGATAACTACCAAGATAGGACTATATATTAATGGTGCTTCTTGGCCTATAGCACGACTTTCTACTATCCTTAGCAAAACATTCGGTTAAGTCCTCGGAACCAAAGCAAGCATTTAGATATAGCGCTATACGGCCATCACGATCTCGCATTATTATCTCTAGTAAGTAAAGTTTAAGAGAGACTTTATCGAGGCGGTCTCATAGGTATGGAATAACGAGATGGCGGCATACTTAACTTAATTAGCGGGGCTTACCTATATGCGGGGCTTAGAAGAGGCACCTAGATATATAGTAGGGGTAAGGGCGGAATATCGATAAATCAGTCGAGAGTGGTATATATAGCTGGGGTTCGGCGGTTATTAAGTATAGGACTAATATAATTAAGCCTTAAA
Source organism: Fusarium torulosum (assembly GCA_900312805.1). Classification (NCBI taxonomy): domain Eukaryota; kingdom Fungi; phylum Ascomycota; class Sordariomycetes; order Hypocreales; family Nectriaceae; genus Fusarium; species Fusarium torulosum. Next base: position 13,509 of record ONZP01000076.1, on the reverse strand, counting down.
GTATATCTAATAATCTTAAACTAATATATATTAAATCGCATATTAAGATTATATATAATAATTTAGGAACTAATGGTTATATTATAGTCTGATCGTTAGTTAATATTAACTCCTGGGTCTATATATACGTAGTGGTTATGCAAGGCCATGGTAGCATGCTGCAGGATCCAGGCCCACCTGCATTATAAACCACACGGGCTGATGAAGAAGAGCATTAATAAGGTCAAGATATGGGCAGAATTGCTTGGCCTTGTTGATGGCGATGATAAGATCTCGGACTTGCCACATATTCTAGACGACAGTCTGCCCATTAAGGCACTCGGCATACCCAAAAGCAGAGGGCTTCGATGCACGTTTACGATAAGCTATCGGGCCGTAAGTACAAATGAGAGGCGGAGAAATAAGCATCTCTGGAAAGTATACAATGTTGAACTGGTCTAAAAGCCCGGCCCCCAGAGTGCAAATACGACGAAAGAAAGTTCAGTTTCCATTTATTAGAGAGCTGGTATATTATACTAATAGCTCTTTGCTAAGGGCCCAGGGAGCGAATACTTTGAGGTTATAAAAGGGCACGACGTAGTGAGCTTGGAAATAGAGCGGAGAAGGATAGAAGTCGCCGTCCAATAGGCCACATAAGCCTTCTAGGCGAAATCTAAAGAGGCCCGAAAAAAAGAAATAAATATTATCGAAGAGATGGGCAACTTGGCTGCACCGAACTCGTGGCTTTGTCGATTAGGATCGATAGCCTACTTAAAGGATTTCAGTAATAAGAAACAGTTCCTAAGGGACCTCATCTCGTTAAAGTATACCTTAAAGCCAGATAATCCTGACGCTGAGGATAACTCCGAGCTCCGATATATTCACACCGCTATTAGATATCTAATTCGAAAAGCCACAGGGGCAACCAGGCCAGGTGCAGTCTTATGGAATATGTTGTTCGAAGTTAACCGAAAAGAACTACATAAAGAGCGCAGCACGCCCTTCCACTTCCGATTCAAGCGGCAGACTCGAAAGAAATATATCGCCGTCTACTTGCAATTCTTTGCTTATACAGTTTGAGCTATATCTTGCGAGAAGCCTAATAATCGGCCGCCGTTTAAGCTTACCGAGAGCCAAGTCGCTGCTTTTGATAAGATGATGGATTATGCTGGATATCTTGTCGATATTGACAATAAGGTAGAGCCTATACCGTCATTATCGCAGGTGAATGAGTTATATTAATCCCTTGAGGATGCCGTATTTGCCTCTTATATCTCTATTCTCGACTACTTCACCAAAGGCACCGAGTATGATAGTATACTTGTTAGCTTTTTGACTGTGCTAAGTATCCGAGATGATAAGACTTGGGAGATATATGCGAATTTTACCCCTAAACTCTCGGCCATTATGGCCATCTCTCGGGTGTTTCTCGTTAAGTATACGGTCGATAAGAGGGAGCTATATATAAAGAAAAGGGTAGAGGAAGGATAGGCCAGGCAAGAAGCTGAAGAGAAGAGTCCAGGATATTTCGAAATCATGTCTGAGATGATACGCCGGTTTCTTGTCGGTGGCGCCGAGGGTTGGGATACCACGCTAACGCAGTTTATTATTCGACTTCGCAATTATGGTATGGCAGCCAGCGGCTAAGAGGCAATACCGGGTTCGGTTAGTTGGGATAACGAGGATATCATCTATAAAGGCATCCGCATTAATATACTTGGTGTCTAGTCTATACTGCAGGCTGCCTTATAAAGAGCTGAGATGCTACTATATAAGTATCTGCTTTTTTGCGAGGAGTATACAGATTAGCCGACCACCGAGCTTGGGCTGCCAGAGATTCTATGGGACGAACTTATCGATAATACGGCGGACGTAAGTATAGGCCATTTATTCGTCGATAATCTCTTTTAACTGCTACCAGAAGGTAATAGTTGGATATTTTGCAAAATGTGGATTAATATAACCTTACGAAAGGCATGGGTTGAGGGTGATTTGGAGGCTAAATTCAAGCTTATTAAAAAGAAAGCATGGTATTATGGTAATCACTTGGAGGAATTTTTAGAATACCTATTATTCATCATATACCTTTGTGGTGGCCAAGCTATATGGTCATTGGAGCTGCTTACCCTATGGCATCGGAATACCGCCAATGGTGGCATACGAAACATCCTCTATGATTATGGGCTGATTATGCTTGTGGCAGGATATTATAAGGGATTCTTAAAGACTGAAAGGGTTAAAGTTATACACCACTTTTTACCACACGAAGTTAGTACCTTAGTGATTTACTACTTATGGCTCGTATTACCGTTTTGGGAGAATATATAGGTAAATATCTAGGATAAAATAGAGTTATCCGCTAACTTATAGGCACCGGAAGAGATACTTAACGATCTAAATAATAATAATAGGAGGAATAGGTATGGGACTGGTAGTAATGGTGATAAAAGCGACGAGGAGGAGGATATAAGCCGCCGTCCTCGGAGAAGATAAATAAGAGCCAAGGTGCGCTTTCCAGGCCCGGGCCTATATTAGATATCCGCACGAATAACCCGTATCCTCCGACGAATAAGCATCAAAGGTTATAAGAAAGGAATTACCATTAGCAGCTGGAGACATCTATCTATTATAATCACTCGGCGCTATTTCCGTAATGGCATAATAGCTTATACTGCTCTTATCGGCGAGGCGGATAAAGGCTACGGCAGTGATAGCGACAGTGAGGTAGAGCAGGATAGTCCCTGGGATGCTTAAGCTTATCATAGGTCCCTAACTGCAGGCTTGGTGTACGGCAGGCTTATTACGGAAGGGTGCTTCGAGATAAATGAATGGCGCGTTAACTTCCGGTTTATCAGCGAGGAGTGGTATCGGCTACTTGGTTTCCTATCTGCTATCAACGGGTTTGGAGATATTCTCATACCAGGGCATAAACGGAAAACGCCATCATTACATTATGAAGCCATAAGGAATCTACAGCTAAGGCGATAGAAGATACTAAGGAGAATCAATATCGACCAGGAGCTAGGTCGTCTATACGGAGATTACGTCCGGTTCCGCGATAAGTAACGGGAAGCAGTAGATATGATCATAATGAATAAGAGTCCTGTGGTTGTGGTTATGGGGATAGGCACTGGGAAGAGTCTCTGCTTTATGCTACCCCCGGCCAGCTGTCCCGGGGGGCTCACCATGGTAATTGTCCCGCTCGTGTCTCTCTAAGGTAACCTAATAGATCGGTGCCAGAAGCTTAAGATATCCTACGCCGAGTGGAGAAGTGATAGGGTACCGGGAGACGTATCGATCGTATTTATCATACCCGAGTCGGCTATGACGAAGCGCTTCCTAGATTTTCTAGAGTTACGGCGGGTTATGGCCAAGGTGGACCGGATCGTCGTCGATAAGTGCCACACGATCATAGAAGGATGCCTCATGTTTCGCCCTAAGCTATGCGAGCTCGGCACTCTCGTGTTAGTAGGGTTACAGATGGTCTACCTTACCGCAATGCTCCCACCAGCAGATGAAACGGCCTTCTTCACTATGGTTAATACACGGCGCAAAGACGTTATTATAATCCGGGCAAAGACAATACGTCGTAACGTGGCTTATAGTGTCAGATTGGTAACTATTACGACTGCCGAAGAAGCTATCGCCGCAGTTATCGAGTAAGCAAGGGTTATAATTAAACAGAAGCTAGAAGAGCACCCATGGCCAGCCAAGATCATCATCTACTGCCAGCGGGTGGAGGCGACGGAGGATCTGGCCGGGAATTAGGGTGCGATGCTTACCATAGAGAGATCGACACACGGGACGGGAAGGCGGAAAGGCTTAAGTTCTGGATGAGCGGCACGAAACGGGAGCAATATGGGGATGGGCGAGTGATCGTGGCGACGAACGCGCTTGGTCTAGGCATTGATGTACCTGACATTCGCGCGGTGGTGCATGTTGAGATGCTATATAGGATGGTAGACTATAAGCAGCAGAGCGGGCGTGTAGGTCGAGATAGGCAACGAAGCGAGGCCATTGTTATCCGACTCGATGCGCAAGATAGTTCGAAAAGGCCACGGCCGCTTATGGCTGAGCATGCCGCCATGGATAGCTATATCCGTGGCGACGTATATCGGCGTGTCATACTAGACTCTATTATGGATGGTCGAAGTAATCGGGAAGGATGTGAAAAGGGGGAAGAGGGTTATGATGTCTGCTAATAGCAGGTAGTTGAGGAGAGTAGGGAGGATGATAAGAAAAGAAGATAGGAGAAGAGGCAAGGCAAGTGAAGAGGAGTAACCACTAACCTCTGGCGTATGAGGGGTGTGTACCACAAGGAGAAGTAAAGTAAAGAGAGTAACCACTAACCGCTGGGGTTAGGGGTTGTAAACTGCAAGGAGTAGTAGAGTGAAGGGGGGTTACCGTTAACCACTGACGTGAGAGTTGTGCACCGCAAGGAGAAGTAAAGTAAAGAGAGTAACCGCTAACCACTGACGTAAGGGTTGTGCACCGCAAGGAGTGAGAGAGACAGAAGAGAAGAGAGTAACCGCTAACCGCTGACGTAAGAGTTGGCGCGGAGCGCGATGGTCATGAATATGGGGGTAAGTAAGGGTTAGCCAAAAAATTCGTGAGCTCAGGGTACACTTTTCTCGAAAAACTTTAATTGGTATAGTCAAGGATTTAAAAACAATTATTTAAAGCTATATAGAGGTTTTCCGGACTTCATAGCTATTTTCTTTAATTAGTTACAGAATTTTAAGTATAATGATGAAGAATAAGGTCGACCGTCGCGATGCTCCACCTAAAAGTCTTGGCTCACATTTAAATCAAATAGGTATAGCGCATAATGAGGCTGGAAGTCTTGGCTCACATTTAATTCAATTGGGTTTAGCGCGAAAAGTCGCCCAATGAAATTTAGTTAGGTCTACCTCTCAATCTCGAACGACGTCTAGAATGCTTTACTACCGTAATTCATGGCGCAACAAGTCTGTTAACTCGGCGTGTTTATTCCCACGACGTAATAATAGTGACGCTTAGTATAACATATAAATAATTCATAATCGTACAACATCGCTGACGATAATAATGCACTATAACGTGCTTGATAAGCGAGTATCACAAAAATCTCAACCTTTATACTTAATATCTAAATAAAAACACCATAAACTATCTAATTAATTAAAATCACTCACTATACTCATTTCCAGAGGCCGGAATATCCTCCTGACAGGTTCTTACATTATGCCCAGTCTTGCCGCATACACCACAACGCCGAACACCTAGTCCAACCGACCTTCCCCGACCACCACTTCTCGATGACTCGCCCACTACCTGCATATTAATATCTATCTAATTAATTACTTATAATACTTCTTATATAGTTATTAACCCTCCTTTCTGTAATCTTATCCTTTTTGCCCTTCGGCGATAGCTTAGTATCCTATTTGCCTCTTTAAGATTTTAGACCTAATCTCTTAATAAGATAACCTTATATATAATTATTAATATTACTTTTATATTTAATTTAATAGCCTAGATTATTAACTCTGGTGAGCTACTCTTATATATAATAACTTATCTAGTAAGGTATTCGGATTAAGATTAAGCCTCTATTACTATCTTGGGGGTCTTTAAAACCTATAGACTAGGTGGCTAACTTGCCTCCCCGGGAGGTATTAGGGTTCGTAATTGTATATCGAGCTTTGAGATAATGGTTTCTAGGTTAAGAGGATAAAATCTAGTACCTCTAAAAGCCCCCTGGATGTTGCTTTCTATAAAGGTAGCTTAAAAAGCGGTATAAAAGGCTAGGAAGAACTCGGTCTTAGAAATATGGGTTATAAAGCATCTAATTAGATACTCTATTTCTCGACCATAAGTATTCTTTAGCACTAAAAAACACCCAATATCAAGAGGCTGGAGTAGGTGGGATATATAAGTAGGCATATAAAGCGTAATGATCTTATAATCCTGATAGTATCTCTCAAAATTAATAGAGTGATAACTTTTATAACTATCGAGGATTAAGAGATAATAGAGACTAACTAATCGCTTAGCTATTGATTAATTAAAGTATTTTAGCTATTTAAGACCTAGCTTATTATTTATCTATCTATTTTAGCTTATTATAATAACCTAATCGGCCGGGAGGTTACTTTCTTGGTATTAATTCGTAAGATAATATTAGCCTAAACTAATAATAAATAGCGGGATTAATTAACCTTTAGTATTTATTACTAGAATTATAATAATCTATTCGTGGTTTCCTAGCTATACTAATTTTAGCCTTTCTTACCTTTCTAAGCCTATAATAACCATCCCGGACTATATAAGGCCTATTATAAAGCCGGTCTTATTAAAGTTCTAGATATTACCTAATCGGATATTATACTTCGCGATTATATTCTATATAAGGCGAAACCAGCTATGAATAATAGTTAGATCTTCGTATTTAGCTCTCTAATAGTTATATCTACGAAAGATATATGTCTTTAGCTCTGGTTATCGCTTAATGAAGTTATGAGACCAGCGCTTACCAATAGGTGGCACGTCGCGGTCGGCAAGTAGAGAATTAGCTATTTCTTCTATAAAATATAGTCGCGAGGGAAATCCTCGTATATCTAGGTCACGAATAAATTGAATTATCATCTATTCTTCCAGATTAGATAGTTTCCGTGAGTTTGGGGTAGAATCGCGTCGCGGTTAAATGCTATCTTGATGGCGATATAAGGTATAATAGTTTACTTTATAGATAGTTATGGTATATTAAGGCTTTAGATTTAGGTTATCTTAAAGGGCTTAAAGTATAAGAAGTATTCTAGATTTATTTAAAGACTATAATATATTAGGTTATTAAGAAATAACTAATTAGATAGTAAAGATATAAAGTAAGGGATTTTTATAATACTCGCTTATCTATAATACTCGCTTATCAAGCACGTTATGCCGTTTAGTATTATTATTATATACGATATGTATGTACTAGACTTAAAAACCCGATAACTATAGGTAAGCATCTTGCTCCCACGGTTACTTTCTTCATGACAAGATCTTGAGGGGAGTTGGAATACTGTCGAGAATTATTTTTACTTCTCAGCCAGTATGGAGCAGTTTATACTGCGACACTGGAAGTAGGGACATTATTGACGAGGTACTTGCGGTAGTCTCGGGAATTTTAGTCAATGTAACAGGAAGAGAGTGCCCCATTAAGGTAGCCCAAGAGTTTGCGGAAGTCGTTCATTGTCCTAGATTTTTGGCCCGAAACAACTTCCAAAGAAAGGACAGATCGAATCATAAAACAATGTCCTCTGTGCCGTCATTATGGATTAGTAGTCGACAACAACGGTCAGTATCTTCCTTCGACTAAGGTCTATTTTAGTCGTGGAGGGGTAAATCCACAATCAGCCTTGATGGACACTGCCGTAAGCCACAGAAGCCAATGTAATGGCCCATGCGCGGAAGCTTATCTGGCGTTTACTGGATTAGGCAAACGGCCTCTGGTTTCGATTTGGACTGTAGCCTTGACTGATGAAGTAGTTGGAAAGAATGTTGAAATTCAGACTATTTTCACCTCCTGAATGAAAGACCTGTTGTGGGCGGGCTTTGGACTCTGCTTTGTATTCCCATAACTTTATAGAACCACCTCAAGTCATATTCAAGCCAGAAGACAGGCTGCAGCACTGACTATTTAAACAGGCGTAGATCACGCGCACGACGGCCCCCGTCCCAATCTCGTAACCCCTGTCCCCCGCGTTTCTTCGGAGCTGTGGATGGTGTGATCGACAATGGTCATTCAAGAAACTGACCGGCTTTTTGTCGGTCATGTATGTTTTCTCTGCTTTTTACTTTTGTGCGTGCTTGGGTACGTTGCCTAATGCTAAATTAGATTATGGAATCCTTTCGACGCTACGTTTACGGCCGGGCTAAGCATGATGACGGTTGCACGTGTCTTACAAACCCAAGCACTACACGCTGTACCATCGATAAGTCTCTGGTATGTTCTTTTGCGAATTCTTCCCCGTCCGTGGGTTGGCAGGTGTTCTCATGCTAGTTCAGTTCATGAAATTGTCACCCGATATCATTCGCAATCCCAAGCGTGACGGATACTGCTCTCATGATAGCATTTCCATATCACAAAACAAAACCACTGGTGGAGTCGGCCCCTTGACACCGAACATGGCGCCTCGCTCCACAGATAGGCAAGAGTCTAGAACTGGATTTAGCTCAACCCCTTCAAATTCGGAAGCTTCCGTCACTGAGACTATGTCTGCTGATATAACAATGCATGATGTTTGCTCGCCGGTATTCGGTCAGTTAGACAACGTGGTTGAACCAGGACAACCCGAATTGCCAGGGGCAGCAAACCCACTTAAACACTCGCGAGGCCCTGAACCATCGCAATATCCAGAAAGATCGCAAGACCTTAATTCGTCGAAAGATTTCAACTCACCGATGAAGCCAAAGCCGAAGAGGATCGCTTCTCTCATGGGCAGAGTATGGCCCAACCGTAAAAATACCTCCAATACAACATGGGGTGTATGTATTGAACTTCACGGCAAAAAAGAACGAGCCAAGGAAGTTGGACCGACAAAATCGTCGGTAGAGCGTTTGTTCATCCAATTGCGTGACAACGATCTTATCACGCGTAACGAAAATAAGCTCAACTTGGCACTCATCAATTTTCGTATTGACGCAATGATTCTAAAATTTAAACACAGGAAGGTAGAACTTCGACACTGGCAGCAGAGCAAACACCCGAACAAGCGCTCAAGGTCTCTGCACCCTGACCAACGAAAACGCGCAAGGAATGACACGGCGCTTGACGAAATAACACGGGAGTACTTCGACCTGGGATTGGGTGACGATCTCCAGTTGGGAGACAACAAAGCCTTGAGAGAACGATTACGCCGGTATATCAACATCGGAGAATTTTGTTCCATCCTAAACAAAGAGCTCGGCTAGGGCGCAATGCTAATCCCAGGCCTGTTGCTTAGATAAGACGAGTAAGTCGCAATTTTTGGCGTAAAACTCGGCTAGATCTAACGGGATATGCGAAAGCTTCGCGGTGATAGGAAAGAATAATTACAATTCTTTTATACAGTATCTCAAAGATATTTACAAGGATTGGAGACAGGAGCTCATTGACATATCGCCAGTGGTTTTCGTCTTACTGTTACAAGGTATTCCGAGGGGCCAGACTTTGAAGATTTTCAACGAGTCAAGCGAAAGTCAATGCACAGCGATTGAGGCGCCACTTGATGAATGGCTTTACTTCGAGCCAGCCACAAATCAAGAGTCGGTTCAGGCGCATGACAGCCTATACACACAAGAAGAACAAGATAAACTACGAGAAATGCCTTGCCCAGAAAAGGAAACGTTTAGCCAAAGAGTCCTTGAAATACTATCTTCAGCTGCCAGAAACCAGCAAGAAACCAGGCACGGTCCATCCTAAACCGGCGATAAAGAGCGCTTAGGTCATCCTGTTTCTCAAGATGGCAGCCAGGCTGATCCTTGCCCGACGCCCTTGCCCATAGAGTACGGAGCAGACCATACCGTGGCCCAACCCCAGCAAGATTCTGGTTTCAATACCTACGCCGACGAGCAGGATATACACATAATACCGAGAAGGAAAGAAGTTGGACTGAGTTTGAGTTCCCGAGAATACGACGAATTCCTCGAAATCCTGTTCCAGCTATGTGTCACGCTATGTACCGAGACTTTCGTTGACGGACAGCCAAGCTCTACGCTACTAGTGTACTTCTCTGCAGATTGTCACAGGTTCCAGCTTGCTCGACAATACTGTCCAAAGCTTTCGGCAATCATTTATATGCAACGGATATTACTTCTAGAGCTAGCACTGCCTATGCGCGAATACACTATCATTGGTATATGCTATAGCTAGGAAAGGCTGCAACATTAGGTGGGAGTAAGTGCGCGCAGGCAAACTTCGTAGCAGCGCTTCTACTAGCCGAGCATGGATAATCAGTTAATACGAGTGAGTCCATTAGCTTCTATTCTATCAACCCAACTCAGATCATACAAGTATCTCACGTTCCATCCATGATCCTATAGTGCTAGGGAATACATGGGTCCACTCCTCCATCTCTACCTGCATAACCTGCTCAAAGGTTGCCTCCCCTCGTCTTACTTTCTGCCTGGCCGTCTCTGTGGGAGGATCCCAGTAAGAACGAAGGCTGCGCCATGGAGAACTGCCCCCATGGCCACCACCTCTGCTTATCATCTTCCTGATAGCAAACCTATCGCCGAATTTCTGAATGAGGAGCTTCACAACGTAGGAAATATCCTTTATCATCTGATGCGTTGCAAGGTCGCTACCATTCAGAAGACCGCGGCCGTGCAACACTAATGTGATATGTTGTGCGTTAGTGAAGAGGAAGATATCTTGGAGGCGCTTCTGCGTCCCTCTAGCGGCCTTGCCCGTTCCATGCCGATAATGTACGCTGTCTGGGTCATCTGTACCACTGTCACTATCGCAGCCGTCCTCGTGGAGGTAGAAGTCATCAAGTGCGTCGTATGAGTCAACGATTACAGTAATGCTGTCTTTGATCAGCGGGGCAACGGGGACCTTTGTTTTATAGTCGCTAAGGGTGTCGGTCATAAACTCGCACAGCCAGTGCAGTCGCACATTGAAGTGGTTTTCGCCATAGTACACATCACAAGCCTCCTTCACTAGTTGCTTGCCGGTCTCATCTTTACGCATAAAGTGCTGCTGGCGCAGGAGGACACCATCAGCAATGCCGGGGTTCAAGGAGCCATCATCATCTACCTCCTCAATAAAAACTGGGTGCCGTTGCACGAGGTTCTGTCGGAAGAGAGCGCGGCGGTCTGGCAGAGACAACGAGGCAAATTGAGCGATGGTGCGACCGCCAAGCATTCGGCGGATAGTAGTAGCATGGTGGTCCATTCTGCATTGGACGAACGAAAAAGAAAAAGTGAGATTTGATATGTAAGTTGGTTATAGGGTAGGCGTGGTGGGTGATGAGCAGGAATGTACGGTAGTGAAGAAGGGGAAGTAGGGGCTAGAGCAAATGCGGGCCCAGGAGGTTACTTATAGTCCTATCTGTCAGATGTTGGGGTCAATTGTGTGTATTCCGGTCTCTGTTCGATAGTTGGGTTGGAACCCTATTTCTATCTGTTCAGTAATGACCTATCTAAGAGGTTGTTACAGTGCTGAGACAGATCTCTGACCGGTAGTTCGGTCATCCGGTTAGCCGGTCTCATTTTCACCAGTATTCAACAATACTTATATATATATATATATTAAATAGAGCCGGTTCGATAGTATTTATTATATAATCAAATGGGTGCTATTCGACTCCTGTAGGGTAGGCTAATATTAATTGGAGGAATTTAATAGGGACGCTACTTGTCATAATATAAGGTAGGTATAAAGCCTATAAATTAAGAGACTAAGGTTATACTTACTATTTTTAGCTATATATTCCTTTAATTACTTAATCTCTTTATCTATAATAATAAGTATAATAATAAAAATATATAGCTTAAAAAGGAAATATTATTTCTTAATTACCTTAAAAGAAAGCTTAAATTATTAAGCCTGACTAGTATATTAATAAAGATAGAGATTGCCTTCCTTAATATATTAAATAAAAATAATATAAATTTAACAAGAAATAGAGATATAAAGAATAGCTAATAAACTTAATAATAATAGTAAATTAAATTAGGGGAATTTAATTAATATAAAGAGATTTAAAAGAAAAATTCATATATATAAAATAGAGTTTTATACTAAAGGTTAAAAAGTCCTTTAGTTATAAAGAAAGCTACTATAATTAATTAACCGATATTATATAACCTAATAGACCTTCCCTATAGTAAGATAATAAGATAAGTAAGGTAACTAATAGTGATTAAATGGTAATGCAACCGAGCAGAAGATTAATATACCTCGATTTAAAACATATTAATTTCGGCAAGTATATTATAAGCCATCTATATTAAGATACTGTGTTCTAGGTATAACTGTCCACTGACTCTAAATATGATCCAACACTATTTTTCAGCAAATCCAAATTCTCTACAGATCACTAATGTCCACATGATTTCCTTCAACGTCGAAGTTGGTATCAAAAGCTGTTTCAACAGGTGCGTATTCCTCATTACCCCAGCTGCTTCCATGTGGAGGTAATCCGTTCGCGGCTTCAGGCCATATCCTCGCCAAGTTAAATGATCTAAAAACACCCGCCCGATGAAGTCGCATACCCTAATAGATCATGTATTAGTGACCGGCCTCTGCCAGGAAATAGAATAGAACGATACGTACAAAATCATTGATCAAACTAGCCAATCGTGTATCCCGACCATCGGTTACCAGATCATTGATCTGAGATGTATAGTCGCGGCCTAGATAAAACGCAGGCCCTGGCCTTGGACCTGTATTTGGAAACCTGCAGTTGAATGGTTCTCTTCGCCGGTTGTAGTCCGTTAAAGGTCCTCTATTATACGCGCCGCGAGCGTATGAACTGCTGAATCTAAATCAGAAACATATTAGCACTATAATACTCATCAGGTATAAAGCGTACTCACACCCACTCGGCTCGGTTATCCGCTCTGGGGCGCATAGTAGGATATCCTCTATGTAGGCCCTGGCTGTGATACATGCCGAAGGACGAGACACCAAGGTAGTAATCGTTCACACCGTGCTGTTCCGTCCAGAAGGTGTTAGGACTCAACGGGATGTGGAAATGAAACATAACCCATCGATCTACTGCATTTACGTGATTTCGATCGCGGTACAGGTTTCGGAACTCGTTGGCTCCATTTTCTGAACCGGGAGTGCGTCCAATCCAGTAAGCTACCTCAAGAATGACTTGGTCGGCAGTTGGGAGCCAGCGCATATAATGCAAGCTTAGATGACCCGATGCGATTCCTCTGAAGATATATGCAGCGCTTGGCTGGGTGTTGCCTGCACCTCGATTCGCCATAACCGCCACATTGATCGTTCGAGCTTGAAGATCTCGCCTATGAGGAGTTTCAGAGCCACTGCTCGACGGAACTTCGCATAGAGCTCCTGGAAGAGTAGCCAGGTTATCCAAACCCTCTCTTGACTCGGCGAGATTGCAGAGTGCCATTCTGGCGACAGCTCTGCCAGAGTACCTGGGTCGACCATTCCAGTCGTTCTGATACAGCAGCTGATTAAACGTGGTGAGGTTGGCAGCAGTTTCAGCAAACCCTGCCTCCCTAACGTCCCTATTGTAAATGTCTGTCAAATCCTGTCGTGGGTGTTGAGACGTGACCCAAACTCCCATTATGCCGAGGAGCACAGATAGAACTGCTGAATTGTCTGTAGCGCGTCCCTGGACATGGTTCCGTGCGCTGAGCCCCTCATCACTGCTGAGCCCATCATCGCTACCGAACTGAACCTCTTCGTCAGGACAGACAGGGTCTTTGAGAAACCTTCGTAGCGCATAGTCAAACTCCTTTGCATCCTTATCCTGGTACACTATAATCGACCGCTCGTCCTTGTCAGACTCTTTGTCGCCAGCGCAGCAATAGGCCTCGGCGCCA